>JASSUY010005812.1:0-36132 GCA_032466535.1 Forpus xanthops | reverse complement strand
GGGATGTGCTGCAAGTTGGGGATATGCTGTGAGTTGGGGATGCGCTGTGGGTTGGGGATGTGCTGTGAGTTGGGGATATGCTGTGAGTTGGGGATGTGCTGTGAGTTGGGGATGCGCTGTGAGTTGGGGATGCGCTGCAGGTTAGGGATGCGCTGCAGGTTGGGGATGTGCTGTGAGTTGGGGATGTGCTGCAAGTTGGGGATATGCTGTGAGTTGGGGATGCGCTGTGGGTTGGGGATGTGCTGTGAGTTGGGGATGTGCTGTGAGTTGGGGATGTGCTGTGGGTTTGGGATGTGCTGTGGGTTGGGTGACCTGGGTCTTTGCTGGTTTCTCTTGCAGAGGTGGGTGAGACCTCACACCCATCACCAAGGCAAACACCAACAACACCATCAGCAGAGCCCCGGCCGCCCACCCGGCCTGTGGCATCCAAGAAGGAGAAGCCCCTGGAAGATGATGAGTCCGGAAAAGTCCTAACAAAGGGTCCCCGGGCAGAGCTCAAAGGCGCTCCCGAAGCTGTGACATGTGAGTGGTTCCCTCTGTGCAGCTCCAATCACCTCCAGGTGCCCGTGCTTTAGGGTGCTGCTGTCTATTTAGTAATAGGGCTCATTATAAAGGCGGGAGCTGTGGTGGAAAGCCATCTTCTCACTGTGCTCCTCCCCATAACAAAGCAATGGGCTTTAAGTGAGACAAAGTCTCCTGGGGCTGGGGAAAGTGAAGGGCACATCCCACAGTGCTGATGCATCTCCTGCCTTCACTCTTGGACCCAACTAGAGAGGGATGAGGATGAGTGGCTGGGGGAGCTCAGGGTCGTGTTAGGGTCCTGCTGGGATGCTCTGGTGCAAAGAGGGACCAACCCCCGGTGGAAGAGCTGAGTGCTCTATGGAGCATCCCCCAAAGCCACAGCGGGATTGAGGTGAGTCCCCTGCAGATTGGGCTCTGTGCTCACAGGAGCTGTTTGCTGGAGCAAAGGGAGATGCCTCCCTTTGGAACAGCTCATGGCTTCGGCATTCCCAGGGCAAGGGTGAGGTGGTGCAACGCCTGAAGGAGCAGAGGCAGTGCTGTCTGCACCGAGGATTGGTGTGTCCTGATGTGAGAAATACCGAGGTGGGAGCAGAGGTGGAAGCCGGGGTGCCCTTGCTCTGTTTCCCATTGCAGGGAAGGGAAGCAGAGCTGGCAGATGTGGAAGGCTGGAGCCAGGCTCTCCTGGATCCGTCCATCCTCTCCTTGGCCCCCTGCCTGGATCCGAGGGTTTCGCTCCCAGGCTGCCCCTTACACACACAGCCATTCCCCTTCTGTTGGATGCAGGCGTGCAGCTTTCCCTTCCAAAGGGCGGAAAGTGAACGGACGCTTCCCAAAGGAGAGAGGGAGGGTGGGAATGAAGCTGCAGACTTTGAGGAGCGGGGTGGGAAGAGGAAGGGACGGTGAAATCCGGGCTCTCCTGGCGCATGTGGAACACGGAGCGTGCACGTTCCCTCCGCCAGAGCTTGAGCCCTTGCAGAGCATCTGGGAGCTGGGCCGGCTGCCCACAGACATTCTGCACCTCTGAGTCACGCTGCAGCCTGCTGCACCCTGCGTGGAGCAGCCCCACACAGCCCCCTCCCAGCCCACCCCATGGCAATGCTGACATTGGGCTTGCATGGGGTGATGGGTGCAGGAAAAGTCCCCTCTTCCTGGGAAATGAGGTTCAGCTCCCCATGGAGCATCACCTCCGGCATCCCTTGCTCTGCGACCTGCTCCTCACAGTGCCTCCTGCTGCTGCTATGGGGGGTCACAACCACTTGTGGGGGGCAAATCTCCTGCTTTGGCAGTACTTGGGGAGCACAGTTAGGCTCCCCCCTGGGAAGGTGAAGGGGTAACAGTGGCATTCTCATGCAGGGTCAAGAGGGAGCTGGCAGCAAGGGGCTGTCGGGTGTAGGGTCACATCCATCACCAGTGGTGCCAGGATGAGCTCCCTTGGGGCTCAGTGCTGCTGGTTGAAGGCAGACACAGTTCAGTCCTCCAGCAGCTCGGGAGCATCCCAAGTGGGGATTGTGGGTTTAGGGCTCTGAGTGTTGAGTTTCAGGCTCTGCTCAGGCAGCCACAGTGTTCTGTTTGTCCAAGGGAAGACAACCTTGGGCAGAGCTGATGGCCAAGGTGGGGGTCCCAGCAGGATGAGGACCGCTGCAGTGCGGGTGTCTGTCCACTGAGCCCTGGTGATGTTGCCATAGGGGCCTGAGCTGACCCAGCACCGGGACTGTGCTGGGAGCATCACCTCAGGTGTAAAATACAAAGTGAAGGTCCAGAAGGTGTTTGGTTGTTGAAGACCAAAGGCATGGACATTCCCCCTGGTTTCCCACCCTGGTGCTGGGTGGGTGGATGTGATGGGAGCCATGGGGTGGGCTAGTCCCCACTCCTGCCCTGACAGCCGTGTTCCCGCTCCACCTAAGTCTGGGGTTGAAGATGCCTTATTTAGAGCTTTGGGCTCCTGTGCGCAGGAGGTGGTCCTAAAGAATGGAAGCTATTTTTCCTTAGGGGGGGATTATCAGCTGCCTTCCATTGCCACTCACTGGAGCCGGAGCATGATTGTGATTCACAGATGATTTAATTTGAGGAATGCAGCGAAATGGAGAATGCCAAAGCAAGCGTGTTGTGTGCTGCTGCACCCCCTGGAGAGACCAGCACTGGGAGCCACAGGGTATTTGGTGCCATCATTCACCAAATGGGTGTCCCTGGTTGCTCACATCCTGCCCATGTGGCTCTGGGAAGGTACCCATCCAACCCGGTTTGGTGCGTGCACTTGGACGCTGCAGGTTGAGGGCACTGGAGGAGGACACATGGGAAGCCGCCTCTCCACGAGGTTGTTGTCAGGGGGAGCACATCCCATTTTACCCAAGACCTGTTTTCCATTTCTCTCCTCTGCCCTCCTGCTCATCCCACTCAGCTCCGGTTATTTTAAGTCCCTTTCCCCCAGGTTAAACCTTCCTCCGCGGTCAGAGCCCCGCTGGGCCTGGCAGAGCCGGGCGCTGGGTGCAGGCATGTGTGTTTTCTTAACCTCCATCTAGTCTATTTTCACCAGCAAAGAACTGTCTGCGTTCCCTCCACCCCCCCGTTCCCCATGGCCACCCTTGCCCAGAATCAGCTCCTGTTCCCAGCAGCTGGAGGTGCCTTTGCCCTCGAGCCTCCAGCCTGAATCATCCCTTGTTTACTGCTGCGGGAAAGGAAAAGCGAAGTTTGGCCAAAGTACCATCAAGAGAGGTTTTATTTCTGGCTCCTGTTGGTGTTGCTGCACAGGGGTTGGATGCTGAACCCCCTCCTGGTGCTGGGTTCCCGCTTGTCTCCATCGCTCGGATGCAGGGAGAAGGCCGCTGCAGTGATTGAGGGCTGGAGGGAGGCACAGACACTGCAGATGGTTATTTTCCTCCTCCTGCAGAGAAGTTCAGCCAGAGGCTGGGGAGACCTTTAGTGAAGTGGCCAATTCATGCAGTGCTGGGGAAAGGAGCAGCCTGGCTCTCTGTTGGTGCTTCATCTTCCCTGGCTGCATGTGGGTGATGGGGACAGCCAGGAGCTGCATCCAGCCATGCGGTGCCCAGGGCTTGTGGGATGGTGGCTTGGCCACGGGGGTGGCTCTCAGCTGGAAGCAGCCACAGGCTCTTCACTTACCCACTCAGCACAAGGCAAGTGTGCCTTGATGTGCCTCTGTGCCCACTCTGGTTGGCCTCAGTGGTTTCATCCCTCCTGCTTCTTCCCTCCCAGGGTTCAGCAGCACTTGGACCCCAGGAGACCTCCTCCGAGTCATCTGCTGATGGCAGTTGTAGCACATCCTTCACAACAAGTCTTTATCTCCTGCTCTTTTCTCATCCCTTCCTCTCTCTGGAGCCTCCATCTCCTGCCCTCCAACCATCTCTTCTGCATCTCCTACTCCGTTTCTATCTCCTTGGACCATGCATCTCTCAGCATCACTTCTTCCCAGCCATGGCAGGGGACCAGGCACCTGAAGCACTGCAGGGGTCTGGGGGTAACATCCTGTTCTCCCCCCAGGCCAGCCCCAGGTACGAGCATCCCCGCAGCCCCCCAGCACCCGCCTGCTGCAGAACGGTGCTGGACGGGGGCCGGATCCAGGCGGTGCCAAAGGGGAGAGTGGGAATGGGCTCTTCCGTCCCCTGCCCAGCACCCAGAAGCCTCACCGGAAGCTGCAGCCGCACCACTCCATCAACAGCCAGAGCAGTAAGAAGAGCAAGGGCAGCTCCAAGTCTGCCTCTTCTCACATCCCTATTGAGGCACAAGAAGGTACCAGCTCTCCCCACCGTGGCATAGGGGGTTTTACAGATGTTCTTTCTCTTCTGACCCCACATCCCTTTTGGGATGTCTCATGAAGCATCCTTCCATCCCACTGAGATCCCTGGAGCTGCCCTCCTGGCAGCCTTCTGCAGAGTAGGGTCATCTCATGTCCTCCAGAGCTGGTCTCCCTTGGAGTCTGGGCAAGCCTGTGGATGTTGAGGGGAGGCCCTGGAGCACTCCCTGCTTCCCAGCCCCTCTTCCCCATCCCTTCCATTAATTCCTGAGGGAGGATTTCCACCCTTACATAGCCAAGCATCCACTGTGCTGGATGCTGCATCCCCTTCCCGTCCCCCCTGCTCCCTCTCTATCCCTTCCTTTGCAGACTGCTGTGTCCACTGCATCCTCTCCTGCCTCTTCTGCGAGTTCCTGACCCTCTGCAACATCGTGCTGGACTGTGCCACGTGCGGCTCCTGCACCTCCGAGGACTCCTGCATCTGCTGCTGCTGCTGCAACTCGGGTGAGTGCGCAGACTGCGACCTGCCCTGCGACATGGACTGCGGCATCATCGACGCCTGCTGCGAGTCTGCCGACTGCCTGGAGATCTGCATGGAGTGCTGCGGGCTCTGCTTCTCCTCCTGAGGCGCTGCAGCCGCCGGGGGGGGATCAGGACTTGGTCCCTCCCCGGGCTCTCCTTTAGCAGCCAAGGAGGGTCCCATCCGCTCCCTGCCCAGTGTGAACTGCTGAGTGATGGAGGAGAGCGGTACCCCCGTTGCAACCCTCATCCTCGGAGCTGGTGAGCCGGGCTCGGGTCCTGCCTAGGGAAGGGTGAATCCATAGGGCCACAGGGGCTCTGGGGATGGCCGGTGGCCCATCACGCTCTACCTCTTCCCTGCGCTGGGCTGGTTCATGAGGATCAATGGAGCCTCCTGCCACCTGAGCCAAGACAGGAGCACGCACCCCACAGAGCCCCCGGCATTGGGGACAGTATGTCCTTCTGCCAGCACCCGGGGTTACCCCAGGACAGTGCTCTGGATGTGCTACATGGGGTGGCATGGAGCATCCTCCCCACAGGGACACCTCCAGGACAGAGCCTTGCTCCCCCCAGGCGCCAGGAGATGCTGAATGCCCATGGCCAGGCTGTGGACCTGGTGCCATCGGACACATCCTGCCAGCCCCTGCCCCTCCTTGGTGCCGATATTGCAGCCAAGTGCAATTCACCCATCTGCTCCCCATCAGCAGCAGCTTCCCCTTTGATGGTCCCTGCAGCCAAGGGCTTCAGGAGATCCTGGAGCCGTGCTGAGGTGCTGCTGTGTCTGAGGGTGGTGGGATAAGGGGGTTTGGTTGGTGCCAAGTGACCCCCAGCACTGGTTGGTTGCATCCGGACAGCCATGGGCTGAGGCTGGAAGGGTGTGGGAAAGGCCCCATTGAAGGGCTGGGGAGAAGGGGAGGGAAATGTCACGGTGTTTTATTTCATCCCTCTTGTTTGTTACTGTAAATAAAGGTCTTTCTTCATTTCTGCCCAAAGGCTGCCCCATCACATGCTCTGCAGCTGCACCATGCGTCCTCCATCCCTGTGCTTGCACCCTATCCTGATCTCAGCTTCAGTCACTGGGGAGGCTGCAGGGCTCTGTGGCTTTAGGGACATACATGGGACAGCTCAGTGACAGCCCCAGGGTGTTCCTGCTTTGGGAAATGGAAGAGGACCTCTGCCCTTCAATGGGGTCCAGGTCCTGCTCTGCTCCTGTAGCCATAGGACAAACTGCTGCACCACATCTCCTGCAGGCAGAGGAGCTGCTCCATCTCCAGGGCCAGGGCATCCCTATAGGAGAAACAAAGGATGCAAATTCCTGGCTGCAGGATCCTTTGGAATTTGGATGGCCTCAGTGCCCCTGCTGCATCTCAGCCCTGCATGTGGGACCATGCAGGTAAGGGACCGTGTCCCTCCCACCACAGCCTTGGGTCCCAGCAAAGCTGCTGCCTGGGCTGAAGTTGAACAAAGAGGGAAAAGTACCTCAAAACTGAGGCCAAATGGGTCAGTTGGTCATGGTGACAGGGGCCGGTTGGGCTCCGGGCTGCCTGCCCTCAGGCTGCTGCACAGCCCTGGATCCTATTTTTAGTGGTGAGCTAAAGGCACTTGGAGCAGTGCATGGAGAGGAAGAGGCTGCGCAGGCAGCCTTCCTCCAGCCTGTGCCTGCTGGGGTGATGGATCAGGATGTTTAGCCTCTGGGGTGGGATGCCTATCGCTGCCCATCGCGGGATGGATGGGACCAGGGCCCCATCAGGCACTCACGGGGTCGGTGGGAGCTGTTCCATGGGCTCTGCTCCAAAGTGTTTGCATCCTTGGCAAGGAGGGATGGAGGCACTGGCCTTCCCCAGCCTGGCCTCACTTGTGCTGCTAATTAGGGAGGTTGGAGCTGGCAGGGCTGCTCTCCCCACCAGCCGCAATGAGGAGCGATGCTGGAGTCGCTTAATGAGGAACAGATTTCCAGCTTCCCTGTGCAGGAGGGCCCTGCGAGCTGGCTGTGCTGTGCCGTGTGTGTTTGTGACCCAGTGTGCATGGGAAGGGGGTCACACACCCCCCAAGCATCCAGAAACTCATGGGTAAGGGGGAGACGGGCAGAGCTGGGCTCCTCACACGATGCGCTGATGGATGTATGTGATACTCACACTTACAGATGTACTTTAGGCTGCTTCTAACAAATACAACTCCACCGGCAGCTGCCTGTGCAGCGCTACCCAAAAGCCCAGCGCAGCCCTGCTGAGTGGTGGTTCTGGGATGTGGGAATGATGGACCAGAGCAACTCAAGTCCCTGGAAAGGGCTTGAAAATCGAAGTTCAAGCCTTTCTCTGGATGCAAGCTGGTGCTGACCATCCACCTTGCAACCCACCTGGAAGGCAAGGGTTAAACCCTCCTGCCTGGGAACTGATTAACAACACATGTGCTGGGTTTTAACTAATTACTCTCCTGCCAGCACTTGGTTTTTATGGTCCTCTCAGAGCTGGGAGCTATAACACCGTGCCCATGTGGATGCTGGCCCCACAGCTTGGGCTTTACTGGGCACACTGGGCACTTACTTCCCCTCGTTGGTGTCTTAAGTGAAACTATTCCATGAAATAGGCTAAGATTCCTTAAAAGGACCACTCAGCTAAACTAGCCCTGCTCCATGGTGGGGGGGTCCCCAGGAGTGACACACATCTCCCTGCCCAGGTAGGCAGCGCATGAGCCCAGTTATCCAATGCAATTAATTATGGATGGGGCATTGAGTGTATTAATGACTTACTGTCTCATCACTAATGGGCTGCCAGGGCTGCACATTCCCGGGGCTGTGCTGCTGGGCTTCCATGCTGAGCATGTCTAGGGATATAGCCAGCACAGGGCTTGGAAACTATGCAGGAGCCGTGGTGGGCAGGTGAGGAGGCCTCCAGCTCCAGGGCTGGCTCAGCCCCATCACCAGGAGGTGTCTGGGCACCGCTTGCTGCTGGAGGATGCTGTATGGGATGAGCCCCACATCCGAGCAGCCTCTGTTCCTCCAGTGGGGAATGCTTTCAACAGCCTGAGCTATTTCTGTCCGCAATCACGATCAATAAAGCAAGAGAGAGGATTTTTATTTTCCACTCCAAATACTTTCTTCATCCTGTTTCCTCCCAGTTCACACGGCAGAATGGGGCACGCTCCAGCAAGGAGGCCCATGGAGCTGGCTCCTTCTCCTCCTCCTCCTCCTCACTGCCGCTGCAGTCCCCTGCCCCAGCCCCATACAACCCCGATGGTCCCCTCTAATTCACTGCAATCCGAGGGGCAGGGTTTGCTGGAGATGGAAGGGAAGAGAAAACCATTGCACACGTGCATGTGTGCGCACACACAAGAAAACACATGCAGAGCCAAAGGGAAAGCGCTATAAGCAAACCTTGGAAGATGCAGTGCCTCGTATAATCCCGGGGTCTGCCGGGCTGCGCTGGGGGGACGGCCGAGGGGAGACAACTGCAGTCTATTAAACTTCCTTTGAGAACCTGCCAGCTGAGCGCAGCTGGAAGGAATTAACGTTTCAGGTCCACCAGCTCCTCGCCTCGCTTTCACCCTTCCCCAAAACCCAGCTTGAGGCCACGGGCATCATTTTTTCCCACTGCTCCCAGTCTGACATTACGTGACCAGGCTGATTTTGTCTTTGACCCCGTCCATGAGCAGCACAAGCACCCAGTGCGGGTCCTTTGTGTCTTAGAGCTGTTGGGGTGTCTGCAAGGTGGCTTCAAGCCATGTGTGCAGGAGAGAGGGAGGGAAAGCCTTAGAGTGAAGGAAGGCAAAATCCACCCAGGAGGGTCCTGATTGAGGCACCCGCACCCCAGCAATGGGGATGCTGCCGGCCCATACATGATCCCATCTGCTCCATGCGGAGGGGGCTTTGGCAGGAGCAGGATGAGGGAGCAGCTCCGCGCTGCTGTCGCCAGCAGAGATTACACAGAAAGCTCTGGTGTCCCACGGGGAGGGGGTGCAGGAGCGGCTGCAGCTGAAGCTGTGCACCATTGGCAAATGCAGGAGGGTTTTGCTGCCAAAAGGCAACGTGCCTGAAAGCCCTGGCTCCTCCAGCCAGCCTCGGAGGCTGGGACCCAAGCGGAGACCGTATATCCCTGCTCAGCCTTGCTACCAAGTTGGAGGAGGAAAATGCAGGAACGCTCGGGTTAACCCTCTCCTGGGGAGGAGCACAGAGGGCTTTGCCTCTAAAGAGACACCGAGGGACACAGCTGGGATGCGCAGGACAGTCTGTATATACTCATAGGCACATACACCCAGGGACTACCACACGATGCAGCCCTTCAGCTTCCTGCCCAAAGGCAGAGAAAGAAAGTGGAAGCTCAGCTTGAGTAGGAGACCATGGACCTCATCTTGCCTCAGTGGGTATTTTCCCTTGCCCAAGCATCGTGGAGCTCAGCATCACCCTGGGCTCCAGGCAAAGGGGGCTCTGCATCCCAAGTGATGCCAGGACTCCAGGCTGGAAGGAGCGGGTCAATTGGGTTATGTGGGGAGCAGATGACTTTTCCAGCATCAAAGAGGTTAGGAAAACAAGAGGAGAATGAAACTCTTCAGAAAGGATGGTGGTGGGCTCAGTGTGTGGTCCAGCAGCCCAGGGAAGGCACAGCTCTGACACACCTGGGCTGGGGCATGGGAAAGCCAGATCCTGGCCCAGCAGCACTGTGCTTCCGTACATCACCATTACCAGGGTTAATTACACTCAATGAGTCTCACACTGGGTTCTGGGCCCTCTGTGTGTGCTGAGCAGGGCCCTGAACCAGGAAACACCGAGAAAAAGAATGAGTGACTTCATTTTGGGTTTAGTAATATTTCCTATGCCTTCCGCATCTTCATGTTTCATCAATAAGGCTAATACAGAATCACTGAATCATATAATGGCTAGGGTTGGAAAGCACCTCAAGATCTCTAGTTCCACCCCCAAACCCATCTTGAACCCCATCAGCTCAAGAATCTCCTTTTCTCCTGCTAACAAAAGCCATTCCTCGAGTGTCACCTCACCCCTCTTGGGCACACGATGCTGGTGGACGGTGCCAAGGGCTGGTGTGCAATGCCAAGGGCTGGTGTGCAATGCCAAGGGCTGGTGTGCAGGGATACCTGTGCCTTGCAGAACAGGCAGAGCCTTCGCCATGCGGCTCCTTCAGGAAGAGGTGCCTCATAAACCCAAATAGCGATTTCCTGCTGCAGTCACTGCGAGTTGTTTGCTTTAAAAATGCAGCTGAAACTGGAGAGGAGATGGAGTGAGCTTAAATATCTGGGAGCTGGGGAGTTTGCTGTGTGCGAGACAGCACCAGCAGCCAACACACACACACACACACACATGCTCATGCACTCGCCAGGGATGCCAACATTTGAAAGCCATTAACAGGAGTATTTTGGGAGAAAACTCCAGCCCTACCTTTAACCCCACACCGAACAGCGCTGAGCAGCCCCTGTGAGTTATAGGGTGAAAAAAGCGGCACCGTTTTCCCTTTCATTCCAAAGCACTCGTCCCTGCTCCATAGGGAAAGTTGGCCCAGGTTGTGCACACGTGCAGGACAGGGCAGACACCTCCCAGGCATTAATTCACTCCTATATACAGTCTGGGCCTTCTATGGGCTCCTGCTCACACCCAGCCTGCTCCCCTCTGTGCAGATAGAGCGTGACCTAAGCACTCCTATTTCCTATGTGTGTGCATGAGACAGACTCCTCTGTGTGCTATAGTCTGACTGTATAAATGCATATATACATACTGTATGGAATATAGACTTCATGTATATACATATGTATGACTGTATATGTATGTACACACACATATATGTGCACATATATAGATAGTGACACACATACCTACATATAGACAGATAGTAGACATACTTTTGACCATTCATTTGTTTCTCTGTATTTCTATACTGGCCCCATGGTACTCCCTGCATTGCGTGGCTGTCACAGGCTCTGGGTTTCATTTCCCTGTGGGTGGGTTTCCCCTTAGCACTGGGCTGCCCTGGGCTGGGTTTCCCATGGAAAACTGAACCTCCTGCCCATTGCCAGAGCTCAGCAGCCCCTCAGCAACACAAGAGCCACCCCCTGAGCTGCCATTTGATGTGCATTATTTGCTGGCGCTGCTGATGCTGGAGGGATGCTGGTGGCTGCCAGCAGTGTCCAAGCTCCATTTCCATCCCAACCCCGTTGATTTCCAAGCTCATTAGTGCCTGAGGCTGCTCCTGGCGATGGGCAATAAAGGGGTTTCTTTATTTAAGGCTCTTTAAAGTGTGCTGAATCATCACCATTGCTGGGTGCCTGTGCTGCAGTGGCTCTGCCTGCTTGGGTGCCCCTGCTGCAAAGGGATGATGTGTATCTGATGTGTCTGGCTGGCTTATTTCACTCAGGGGTTTGGCAGCATGGAGAGAGCTCTTGGAACATAAACCCTGCTCAGAGCGGGGACTCAGCTGCCTCTCAGCCACCTTTTATCTCCCTGCAATAAGGTGAATGCAGGCCATGCATGCCCAGTTGTGCTCCCAGGGACCTGCTCTCCCTTTGCCACACATCTGCAGGGCATGATTCCAGATGTTGGAAGCCAGCAGCTCCCTCCTGCATCCCGGAGGAGCTGGGGCACCGGAGCCCGGAGCCCTTGCACCCAGCCTGACCGCTCTCCATGGGGCACTGAGCATCGCCCGAGCCAGGATTGCCCAAAGTTTGAAGTTCTTTGGGTCTCCCACCAGGTTAACCCAGAATTGCAGCGATTTAAGGCAATTTCATTGGCGTGCTGCTGCCCTCTAGTGAAGGGATGATCGAGCATCGCAGCCTCCCCACCGCGCTCTCCCTGGGTCCAGGTGCCTGATGGACGATAATCTGTCCTCGAGTCACTTTTTAGTTCCTCGAGTGGGAAACCAAGAGCCAAGGAGCCCATTTTTACCTCCCAAGCGCTCAGCATCTGTACCCCTGAGCAACAGCCGAAGACACCCATTGCGGCAGCAAAGCTTCTGCACAGCTCTATGTGAAGCAGTTTCCAGTCTAAAAACACCAAGCCAAAACAGAAATCATTGGGAAAAGGATTAAAAGAGCTGTCTGAGGATGCATTGGTAGCAAAAGGGATGCTCAGGACTGACTGATTTCCTCCCTTCGTGTGGGCTGTGCTGAAAAGGCAGTGGGCTTCTGTGATTTTCAGGCTGAATCTTGTTTGTGTCTATAGCTCTGCCCAAAGTCCTGTTGCTCTCATTTTGTGCTGAGTAGCTTTTCCTTCCCAGCCCGGTTTTGCTCTTCTCCAAGTCCCAGGGCTCCCTGGAGCATTGAAGTTAAACCAAACTGCTTTCTGGTTGTGCTGGGGTTTGGGGATGGTGACGTTCCTATGGTGGCTGTTGCCTCTGCTCTTCCCTATAAACTTCCACCCTTTGGAAAGGACAGAGAGTCCCCTATGGCCTCTCACACCCTGCACAGGCGCTGTTTTGCCCAGTTAGCTTGATCCCAAGGCTTCCAAGGCAATAGATTTTTGGGGCTCTGCTCACTATCCTCCAGTCAGCACACACTGCAGCTACCATTATTCCATTGCCTGGCATGTAGAGCAAGTCTGGCTGCTTACCACTCTGGTACCCAAATTCCCAGGCTCTCGGCTCCACAGAGATGACATCGGGGCTGGGAGGAGCCCCTTCCCTGCATCCCCATCCAGAACCAGGCTGCAGGACCAGCCTTTGCTCCCCTAAGCAGTCCCTGCTTCAAATGCTTCCCATGGAGGAGTGGATGCAAATACCTCAATCTCAGGTAGTATTTCTTGGCTCTAAGTGGGAGCTGTTGTGGCCACAGCACTCATACACCCCCATGAGTAGTTTTCTGCTTTAAAGGCTTTGAGCAGCCTTGCAGGAGGCTGCCTGTGGGGCTCAGTCCCCTCTCTGTGCTTGCTGAGTGCACGTAGCATCCACACAGTGACATCCCATAAAGTCTGAGCTGTTCCCTGCTGTGGGTTATGTCCCCTCAGTTTTATGTTTATATCGAGTTATTTTCAATAAAAGGTTTTTTTATTGCCCGAATTATTCATGTCCCATAAAGGTTCTCATTGATGATGGCTCAATACAGCACCATCACAACTGCACGTGGCAGGGACAGAATGAAATCCCCTTTCACAATAGTGTTGCGTCCCATGATAAATTCTCACTTAAACCCTGAAGGAAACTCCAGGAAACAGCATAGAATCTCGTTCCTTTTTCTCCTGTGCCTGTGGGTGCTGACACAGCCTCCTTGGGGCTCTCCTCCCACGTGGGGACAGAGAAGCCAAACTGGAAGGAGCTGGTCTCTCTTTTTACCCATGTTTTGCTGAGCCCCAGACCCGGTTCTCTTCCTTTCCTCCTGCATGGCCTTCAGACACAGCTTGAGCCCCTAACCAAGACATTGCATTCACCAGTACCTGGTGTGATGCCAAGAGATGCCCAGCAGTAGCTTCATCCCCCTGTATTTGACTTGTGACGGTGGCTGATGATGAGGCTTCAGCAGATGTTGTGGCAGTGTGGATGTGGTCCAGTGCTGGAGGTAAGGGCAGGCTTCCTAGGGCCCAGCCTGACCCTGTCTGTGCAAGCCCAAAGCACAGAGTTGTTCTCCTTCCCAACCCTCTCCCTTTTCCCTATCAGATCCGGGAATACCCCCATTTACACCAATACATTTGCTGATGGGACATTAACCCCTGTGCGCTTGGGGTTAAAGAGAGGCTCCTGCAATGCAGCTGCTCTGTAGCTGTCCCACTTTAGGATGGCTCCTTAAGTTACCTGGACATAGTGTTGGGGTGGAGGACATGAGTGGCATGGAGGTGAGTGTCCCACCATGCTCAGGTGGGCAGGGAGAAGACAAACTCCTTAGCAACCCCAAAAACCATCTAAGTGTGAAGCAACGAATAAGAAGAGTGAGAAAGATGAAGAACCAATCAAGGAGAACTCGATCAGGGTGTCTTTTGCCTGTATCCCCAGGTATAAAAGAAGCCCTTTGTCCCCTCACTTGTCCTCTACGATGCATGTGCAAAACCTAATTAAAACTTAGCAGAAGAGGGGGAAAGAAACGACGCAGAGGTTTTTAGCTTTAAAGAAAGAGAAAGATCTTTAACAAAGGCCATAATATTACCAGGGCTGATTCGTCAGCCGCTACCTGATAATATAGAGTTGAGCGAGCTTTATTAATGTTGGAAGCCTCAGCTCTTTGTTAATTACGGGCTTTGCTAATGATTTGGAATATTGGCCAGTTCTGGGGGATGTTGATGAATAGAGACCTCGCCAAGATTTATTCCTAATTATCTCATTTGTCTCCCTCCATTACGTTTTATGGCTGAAATTTATGGAGCTATTACCAGGGACCTCACCACGGCTCTGAGATGATTTGGGAGAAGAGAGATGTTTAATAATAATAACAATAATAATAATAATAAAAAGCCAGATTAATAGGAAACCAATTACGCAGCAGCAGGCAGCAGAGGCTGCTCCTGGGTGACCCCCGGCCCCTGCTGCTCCCCTCCGACCTCTGTGTCCCCAAAGGCAGCATTGTCCTTGGCCAACAGTCAAGGGACACCCGGAGATGCTGAAGGAGCCGCTGGGAAACTCCTTTTGGCACCTGTAAGACTTGGGGAACTCCTTTGGGGGACACGGTGGAAATCCAGCCTCTTCTTCCCCTGTGGCTTCGCCTTCAGGTCTCCTCCCTCCCATCGGATGATGCTCTGGCTCAAGAGCTGGAGTTGGCGACATCAAACCCCCCAGAGCATCCCAGGGATGCTCCTTTAAGCTCCCGTGCTTCCATTTCCCCATTCATCCCACCAAAAGAAATCAATGCCTCCATTTGACCCCTTGGGCCATTCATAAGACATTTTGCTGTGTCCCCATGATAAGCACCCAGCCTGGAGCATCCTGATTCAGTGGAAGGTGTCCCTGCCCATGGCAGGGGGCTGGAACTGGATGGGCTTTAAGCTCCATTCCAGCCCAAAACATTCTATGAATAACATGTTACATCTCCCACTGCAGCCTGTAGCAGTAAAGCCAAGGGGCTTCCCAGCAAGCCAACACTTTCCTACCACCCCAAGGCCAACACCACCGCCCTTCACTTTTAGCCCTTTCTCTTTATTTAATGATGATTTATTTACATTTGCAGATGTAGAAGTTGCTGCATTCCCACGCAGTAACATGGATTCAAATAATCACCCACACCTGGTTTCATTTGCCAAAAGGAAAAACATTAGCATTAATGATGTGGGGAACCCCAAATCACAGCATCCATTATGAGCACTCCACTGTAGCAGGAATGGGGACAGGAGGGTCCCAGGCGTAAGCATGAGCATAGTCACCACACACTTGGATTTTGGGAGGAGGGTGAGAATTTCCTTGTGAGAAATTGTCCAAGCAGGATTTGCTGGATTTAGTTGGGATTTGGGGCTGTTCACAAGGTCCCTGAGGATCCCAACAGTGCACCCATCAGTGGTTTGCTCAGCACACCCCTCAGAGCAAAGGGTGCTTCAGCTGCGGCTGAGGCCTTTGGTCAACCTGAGCCACGTCCAACAGCCTCTGCATAAAGTACAACAGGGAAAAGAGGGGAAAACCATGCAGTTATTGAAACAAAATACATCAGTGGGGTTTCTGGTGTTAAATAATGTGGGTTTCCTCCTGCATTGGCAGGGGAAGGGCTGTGAAGCTCGCCCTGCTTTTGGACAGCCAAGGTAACTGGCACAAAGTGCCTTGGCTGGGGTTAAATAGAGCACTCTGGTGCACTCAGGTTTTGGTTTTTCCACACCGTCCTCATTTCGGCTGCTAAACCAAAAAGGGACTCGAGGGCACATGGTCACCTCTGCCCCATGGCACATCCCTACCAACTCCAGTACGGCCCAAAGATGCTCTGAGCCCCTTTACACTGCCTGGGTGCTGCACAAGGGACTTCACACACATTATCTCTCCCCTTTTTTTTGCACCCAGAGTGAATTTGGTGCACATTGCAACAGAACTGTTTGGAATCTGAGGGAGCTTCGTGTTGGGATGAAGATGGAGAGTGATTGCTGTGGCATCAGTGACAACGGATGGGACATTGGCAAACCTCAGGTCAGCCCTCTGCCCGCTCAACACAACCCCAGGGATCTTCTCTTATGCATCCCAACACCCTCCACAAGCCTCCAGGGACCACAATGATGCTCAGCTCCCCCCATTCCATTTCACCCCACTCTGCACACAGTGGTGCCGGGTGAAGATCAGGCTCCAAGCAGGGAGGTGATAGCCCCTTCCCACCCGAGCTGCAGCCCATCAACACAGATGGCAAAATCTAAATGTTATGATAAGGTATTTCTCCCAAATTTCCATCTTAATAGAATTACAAGCCTGTAATTACCCTACAAGCCTGAAAACCTGCCGGAATCCCAATTAGGAATCTGAGGACATAATTGGCCCCTAATTGGAAAGATTTGTCAAATGTGAACAATTTTCTCACCTCTTCTTTCTTCTCCTTTTTTTCCTTTCCTATTCTTTCCCTCTCCTCCTCCCCTTGGTGAAAACAGGGGTATTCTCTTTTCCCCTCCACCTTTTTCCCCATAAGCAGGGGCTGCAAGCTTCCAGCTCCGCATCCCACACCATCAGGTTCTTGGGAAAGACGAGCTCCATGGCAGCTGTGAGTGGAAAACTGCACTATTAAAGGGAATAATAATTATTCATTAAAATATAAAAAGAGAGGAGACCTGGGAAAACACAATTTTGGAGAGATTTTGCCAGGAGATGCAGGGAAGGTGGCAGATACCGGGCCATGTTATGGAGCATCACCAGTGGCTGTGATCCTACTGGATCAGAAGGTTTTAGGGCACCAGTGCTGATGCAGAGGTTGGAATATAAGAGCACTGTTCCCACATGGCCAAATCCAAAGCAATTCCTCTACCAAAACCAGGAAGTGAGCTTAGACCAGGCTAACGGTGCCACAGACCCACCAGCCCCAAGCTCTACAGTGCCCATGGCACACACAGAGGGATGAGGTATGAAAATCCACCCTGGAGCAAAGACCCACTTAAAGGGAACACTTTGCTGCTCCAGGATTGAGATGGAGCAAGGTGGGAAAACCATTGGGAAAACCATTAGGAAACCAAGGGAATGCAGGGAGCAAGCAGACAGGCTCATCTGAAGGGGAAAACCATCTCTTTGGGGAGTGGTAAGCACCTGGCCATGGGGAAGGGGTCACAAGCCAGTCCACAACATGAGCTGCATCACCAACACGATACCATGGACCCCTATCAAGGTACCCACTCATCCTCATACCCATCTGGAGCCAAACACCATCCCAGTGCCATGCATTGGGAGCCCAACCACCCCTCTGTACCAGGCTGCACTACCTCCTCCTTCTTCCTTCTCCTCCCATCAGAGGCTCTTCAGTTAAAAGCTACCACAGGATGGGAGGGATGAGGAGGGGGACAGGGGGAAGCCTGGTTTTCCTAATTAACAATTAGCACAGAGTGTGCTGCTAATTATGTGGTTCCATGTAATTAAGAAGCTAATTAGTGCAGTGTCAATTAAGATTTAATTAGTCCCCTTGTCAAAAACACTTGAAAGCACAGTTTATACGAAGGTACTTCAATATTTCTCTGCACTGTGCTGGGGCAGGGAGCACCCGGCTCTCCCCACTTCATTGATGCTGTCCCTTCAAACACTGGAGCTCTGCAGCAGACCCTTGCATTGATTCTGACGGCACTGGTGACGTGGCAGAGCTCAGCTTCCCATTGGGATAAGGCTGATGCTGGCCACAGGAATTCCCTGGCTGCCCCAGCCATGTAGAAGTACTGAGGCACTGAGCATGGGGCCATCAGGGCTTCAGCATCATCCACCACTAAGGAGCATTGGACAGCCCCACGTTGCCCCCAATGCCTTTATTCTGATCATACCTCCAAAGGTGACATCAGCTTGCCTGGAAGCACATCTATGCCCCCCAACTGGACCCACTGCACATCCGCAAAGGGACACCCTGACCACACTTCTCAATAGGGCCAATGCCTTAAGTGTGGCTTCACTGAGCTGCAGACACCCCCCACCACAAAGACGGGACAGAAAAGGGTCCCGAAAAGCCCCAGGGACCAAAGGTGATGGCAGAGAAGCAAAAAGGAGATGTGAAGGATGGATGGGGAAAACCAGGGTGAATGACACGCACCCCAGCAGCATCTCTGTGCTTGGTGACTGTCCCACGGCCACCTGCAGCATCCCAGCTCTTTCCTGCAGGGGTTGGGATAGCCCAGGAATTCCTAACATCAGGAAGGGTGCAGGCTGAGGCAGGGAGAGGAAAGGAAGAAATATGTGGAGGGCTCTGAAGGCTTCAAGAGAGGCATAAACAAATCCCATCTGTACAAACAAGCCAAGGAAAGCCTCTGCAGTTTGTAAATCATCCTCTGGAGGCGGCTCCAAGGCTCCCAAGACTGCAGGGAAAGAGCCAGCCCCTCACTGCCCTTCAGCTTGTGGAGCGGGAGCTTGGATGTGCCATGACAGCAGCTGGCAGGGGAAACAGGTTCCCAAAGGCACAGGAGCTTCCATATGCCCTGGGAGCCACTCCATGCCCTCACCCTGGGCCCCTTCCCATCAACAGAGTCATAGAATCATGGGATGGAATGGACCTTAGAGCTCATCCAGCTCTAGCGCCCATCAAGCTCCATCCTCCATCCAGCTCCAAGCCCTGTCCAACCTTGCCTTGAGCACTGCCAGGGATGGGGCAACCACAATATCCTTAAAACATAACCCCCTTGGGCAGATCAAACCCTTCTGAAAACCAAGCTGTGCTTTTGGAAGCAAGGCCCAAGCCTCCAAGAGCTCCAATTGAGCACAACCTCACTCAGACCCTGTGCCACCCATGCTCTCGGGTCCAACAGGTCTTTGCCATCCCACCCTGGGCGCAGTCTGCATTAGGATGTGTGCATTTATCCCCTTGTTTTAAAGGGGAGACAAAGGAGATGGAGCAGCTCAATCCCAAAGCATCTGGAGCTGAGCCCAGCAAAGCCACCACTGCGTAGCAGCATAGACAGAAGCACTTGGAGCCCAGGGAGCACTAAGGAAGCCCAGGAGATGCTGGGATATTTCCCCCTTCTCTTCCCTTATTCCCTCCCCCCTGCCTCGTACGTGGCTGAGCCTCCTGCTCTCCCACAACGGCTGCCAAAATACAGTGAGACAGGGTATAATTACAGACACTTACTGTGGCCATTACACCACCAGCACGGGCTGCGCAAAGTGACACACGACCCGTCAACTCCTTATTCACGCCATTAAGGGGACTCATTAGCATCTTCACTCAGAAGCAAAATTACCCTCACTGCTCATTTCAAGATGTCATAAATTTTAATTTAGGACCCAAAGATAGCACAATGGGAGCCGCTGCCTGGCTCGGGGAGGTGGAGGTGGTGGGAGGGAGGTTGGTGGTGCTGGAAGGGGGGGGATAGAAAGAGAAATGGAAGGGCTGGTTTGATAGAAGATGGTGGTGGCTTGAAGGAGAGATGGGGAAGGAGGGAATAGATGATGTGCCCAAAGGCTTGGCAAGTGCTCTGCCCTGCTAGACGCAATGGAGGAGGGAGTTTCTGAAGGATGAGTGCTTCCCCAGGGGAACTGGGGCTATGTGGATACAGCAGTGATACAGCAGAGCCCGAGTTCTGAGCCACCAGCACAGCCCAGCATCCATGTTCCCATCCCCGTCCCCAGGAAGCTGCCCTGACACAGCAGCACCAAGTGGGGCTTGGCATCAGCCAGGTTCTGCTGGGACATCTCCACAGGTTGGGTGGAAGGTTCCAGCCCTGGCTTCCCATTGGGAAGTGGGGATTGGAGGGGCAGGAGCCCAGGGACGTGATGCTGCAGCAGCAGGGAGCAAATCCCTGTGTGAGGATGCTTTTCATGCCCATGGCACATGTTCTGCTTTAGAAGCACACCGATGGTAGACACCGTCTCAAGCAATCCCATTACCAACACTTCATCTGCCACTACTCACCAAGCAAACAGAGCAGTGGGAACACTCAATTCACAGCCTGTAGGGCTCAGCTCAGCCCAAGTCACCCCTCAGCTCTCTGGTTTCGCATCCTGGACCTCTCAGGATAGAACATTTGCAGCCTGGGGCTCAGCAAAAGAATAGAAACATGCCGTCGCATCCCACAAAACAGTTGCTTTTATTCTGGAGCTGTTGGACCCACATCCAAATGGAGCCTGGAAATGCTCAGCCCATCTCTCCTTCAGCCAAGCCCTCAATAACCTCCCTGCCAGGGTTTTGGTACCCTATCCACACCAGGAGGTGAGCACGGGCATCTCTTCCCTCCTGCCCCAGCCCATGGATGCTCACTTAAACCCCTCCAACGAAGGACAAACACTTCCTTTTCTCCTTCCCTTCAAGCTCAGCCAGGACCAAACGCAGTTATAAAGCTCTTCAACTTTACCAGCTCCCAGGCTCCGTGATTAATGAGCTCAAACATCCACATCCTTAAAAAAGAAGGAGGGGGGAGAATTAGAAGGGAAGCAGCTCCCAATTAGAGGTGGCTGAGGGACTCCGGCCCACTCCTGTGCTGTAAGAACATATATCCAGAAAGGTTATGTTAATTTTTAATGTACAAGGCTGTAATTAATTTCTGGGGCTGGCTGGATTAGCAGAGAGTGTAAATTCCAACCTCAGCTCAGGCTGCGGATAAACCAGCACAGCTGAGGGCTCCCCAGGGCCAGGAGCAGCCCCATGCCAAGGCCACAGCATTCAGTGGCTCTTGGGGACCCAGTGTCCACACACATAAACCAAGCAAGATCCCCTTGGCCAGCCCTGGAGCATGGTGGTACCAGGGATGGGTCTGCCCACCCCCTGAACTGGGTCTGGCATTCGAGATGCTAAAGCATCCAAAGGCACTTTGGAAGGGTAGAAATGCAAAGCAATGCCTCCAACTGCCTTTGGAGGGACTGCATGGGAAGGACCCAGACCCGGCAGGCTGGGATCATGTGGCTTGGAAATACAGTGAGTTTTTAAAGGGGAAAAAAGGCTCCATTATTCTCCCATTAAACTCTCCCTGGCTCTCCCCCTCCTCTCCCATCCCTCTGTCAGTCTTTTCTTTGCTCATTGACTTCCCCCAGCCTCTCCGAAGACAGATCGCTCCCTTAATCACTCTGGAAAAGAACCCCAAGCCGATATAATATTATAATTAATTAATTCACTAAAAAGGTATTAAATTTCTTTTCCCCCCTGTGGATATTATCTGAATTCATTGACCTTTAGAAAAATCACCCTCTAATTGTAACCAGGTTCAAGTGCATCTCCAGCCTGTCCCTTTTACATTAATAATATCTTCCAGGACTCCACTCTGCTGCTTAAATATTGTATAAATTTCACTGCCCCCTCGGAAAGGGAGACAGAGGAAGGCATGAAATGAAAACTATGAGCTGATTAAACCAGCTCTGGAGTGGGGGGGGAGAGGGGAAAGAACTCCTCTGTGGTGTGGGAGATGGGCAAACCCACGGTGGGACCCTCAAGGATGAGGAATTCCTCATTGCCAAGGTCCCTGTGGTCACCGGCTCCCAGATTGGAGGGACAATCCCAGGGTTGGGGGGGTTATCCTGGGAAAGCAGTCTCCAAGCACCCTGGGGTGCAGTGTGGTGCGAGAAGGAGTCCCAGCGCATCCATTGCAACCACCTTGGGGTGTCTGTGTGGTAGAACTGGTTTTCCAGAGGGATTTCTGAACACTGAGACAAATGGAGCACTGCTTGGCTCAGCCCTCCTTTGGGTCCCATCGCTTCCATGTGTTCCAGGACTGCTGCTCCCTGCAGTTCCATTGCTGCATCCATTGCTCTTCTCATCCCAGGTCCCCCTTTGCTGTTGCTCTGCTGCTCTGAGCTCAGCAAGGCCAATCCAGCCAGCAATTGCTCCAGCATCCAGCTCCGTAAAGCCAGTGTCAGGCATGGAAAATCCAGCTGAGCTGCTGCTGTTAAGTCTATGGGGGACCCCAGGCCAAGCTCCCCTGGCAGAATTCGCAGCCTTGCCAGGGCAGGTGGAGTGGGGCCTTGGGGCTCCGGTGGAGACATGGGGATGCAAATTCCTGCTGCTCTACCCATTGTCTCATTCCAGTCGAATCCAACACATGGGGCTGTGCTCAGCCAGGCAGGAGCCAGGGATCTGCTCTATGGAGCTCCAGCAGGAGGAATTAGCATCCCCCAGGGAAGGAGGGCTGCTCCAGCATCACTGCTTCACATGAACTGATAGCAGTACCACTGACAAGGGCCAGCTCACCTTCCCTGTGCAAGTCTATGCTTGGCGAGGAAACCAAGTCATGAATCTTCTCCATTCCTCCTGCTCCTCATCTTCATCCTCCCAGGGCTTTTCCCAGCATATCTGTACTCCTCTTACAACCACCATGCCGCCACCCTTCAGCCCCAGCTCTCCCTGCCCTTTGCTTTATGGCACCCCAAAACAAGCACTGAGCTATCTGGAGGGGCTCCATGCACAGCCCAAATGGGTCCCTGACCCCAAGGCTTTACAAAGGTGACAGTGGAAAAACAACAGGCCAAATGCATCCAGGGAATAACCCTTCCAAGCCAGGGACTCGCCCAGGGACCAGCCTGGCCCCTTCTCTTTGGAAGCAATTTCTGGACAGGCATCAGAGGTTTTCCAGTCTCTCCCTCTTTATTGCATGCAAAGATTTACTTGCAGAGAGCTGCTTTGGTTTCCTAAGCCAAGGTGGCCACACTGCCTATTCCCCCACCTGAAAAAGCCATCCCTCCCTCCTGACCTCATCCCAACCGTTGCCACAACAACAGAGGATTGGGGCTTCAGATGGGGACAGAACAGCAGGACCAGAAGTGCTCAAACCACAGAAGGAGCTCATGAGAGCCAGAAAGGAAATGAGACATGGGGAGGAGAAGGAACACTCAGCAAGAGCCCAGCACCACAATGGGGGTTCTGCCAGACTACAGGACCAGTTGGTCCCACCCAGGGATGCCATGGAGCCATGTAGTGACACTGTGAGCCCAGGAAGCCCAAATCACTTGAGAAGGGGACTGGAGACACATCTGTAGAGAGGTACCAAAGGATGGTGCTGTGGAGGTCACAGCTCTCTTTAAACACGTCTTTGCTCTCATACAAGTCCAGTCTGATAATAAAACCACAGAACCCAACCCATCACTAAGACCTTTCCATAGGGCAGACCAAGAGGATGTGCCTGTTTCCTCCTGGTACCACAGCTCACCCCATCAGTGAGTTCTGGTCCTATCCCGCTTGGGTGCTGGTGCTCATCACCCTGCACTTCTCCAGCCCAGCCCAGCCCCAGCCTCATTCAGGGCTTCTCCCTTGTCCCATCTTTTACTGCCACTTCGAGCAGGTCGAAGTCAAAACAGCTTCAAAGAGGGGACGATGCCAGGGCCAGAAGAGGGGTACGGGGGGCACAGCAAGAGATGCTCTCGCTTAGGGGGACCACCGCTCTTCGGGTGCTGGGGACCGCCGAACCCCGGCAGCGGCCCCGGGACCTCCCGATCCGTGCAGCGGTTCCCACGGGCGAGATGCGCTTCGCTCTGACGGCAGCGGGGACACCGCGAGGAGGAGGAGGCGGCCCCGGCGGAGCCCTTCGCGCTCCGGTGACCGTCTGGCTCTCCCTGGTGGCCGCTCAGCCCCGGTGCAGCCCCACCGGTCCCCGGCCCCAACCCGCGGGTGGTGGCGGCGGAGGGGGGACGCCCCTTCGATGCGATACCCCGGAACCGCCCCGGTGCGATGTGCGATGCTGCACAGGAGCAGCCATGACTCAGCGCCCGGTTCCCATCCCACTGCTCCGTGTGCACATCCATCCATCCATCCATCCATCCATCCATCCATCCATCCATCCATCCACCCACACATCCATCCACGCATCCATCCATCCACCCACCCGTCCATCCACCCACGCATCCATCCACCCACCCGTCCATCCAACCCCCCACCCGTCCAACCAACCACCCACCCGTCCATCCATCCATCCATCCATCCATCCATCCCGCGGGCACAGCCCGGCGCAGCTCATCACACCGCAGCTCCAGCACACCCTCCTTCCCTTTTATATCCCACTTGGAGCCCAGACACCGGTTTTTCTCTGTCCGTGGGTGGCTCAGACTGTAATTAAGAGCCCTTCTCCCGCCCGCCCCAGCTCCTGGCTCCAGCAGCCGCCGTTCAAGCAAAGGGAACCTCCTTCTGTCCTCTTTTCTCCTTTATCAGTTCATTTCCCCCCTCCCTTCAGAACATCAAGGGATGACAGTGCTCCATGCCAGGGGCTTTTGCATTTCTGAGTTGGTTCTGTTAATTGGAAGGAGGGTTAAGAATCTGCAAGGTCGTTTCAATCTACATCTGACCTTCAGAGTAATCCTCTATGCCAACACCAGAGCATGTCATTAAAATGAGGCCCCTCTACCATATCCCGGCATCCCTTTATTCTCTCCTTGTGCACATTAATTGCTCATAAGTTGATTTGATCTCCCTATTCTGCAAGAAGTAAATTGCCCTCTTATTTCGCCATTTTCCTCCTGTTTTCTTAATTAGGCCCTTAAAAACCTCCAGGGCCTCAGCCGGGCCGCAGGCCTCGTCCTGGGAATAAATTCTGATCTCAGCCTGATAAAGAGTGAGTGAACGCAGAGCCTGAACAATGTCATCCTCTCCCCTCCCGCCCGCCACGCTATTCTCTTGACATGAAAAGGCTATCAGTTTTTCCCTCTGTTAATATAGGAAATAATTCACACTTCAGGCGTTGTTCTCTATTTAGTGCTCGTGCTCCCCAGATAAATCAAATCAGGGGATTTTAAAGGGTACGGAACTCCTTACTCCTCCTCTGCCCCATCCTCCTTCCAGCTCTTTTTTCTTCCCCTCCTTGATATACCTCCCAGGTTTCCCCCCCCCAGTGATTTTCCATCCTGGGAAGTCTGTTTTAAAGTGGATTTTCCTTGGTTTTTCCCTCCTATGTGTGTATTTAACACCGTCACGGAAGGGAAAAGAGGCAGCAGGGACGTGGCACGTGGATGCAAACGTGGCACACAATGAGTTTTGCAAAGCATGGGCTCAGCCTGCAGGACACTCCACAAGGTTATTTTGCCCCTCTGCTGCAAAGAGGACCTGGGGAACACTCTGCCCCAAACCCTGCCTCATCCCTGCCCGCATCCACGTCCAAGCCCCCAGAGGGGTTTCACAGCACCCAGGGGTGATGCTAAGCCAGGGACATTGACACAGGGACAGCAAAGCCCCCCCAGGCACCACCCAACAGGAAGGAACACACCTGAGCTCCTGGGATAGCTCCAGCATCACTCTCACCCAGCACAGAGCAGGATGGGTACCACACACCCCCATTTCCAGCACCACACTCAGCCTCAGAGGCACAGCTCCTTCCCACTCAGTTCCCTGGGGCCTTATGACTACTGTTAATCAGGGGGCCAAGCCTGGTTCCAATTAAGCCATCAGGAGATGGGTCAGCACCTCCAATTCCCAGCACCGGGAGCTGGGGATCTCCCTGAAGCATCCCTCCGGAGGGACCCCAAAAACCCCAAACCACCCTGGGAGCAGCAGTGCTTCCCCCTCTGAGCCACCAAAACACATCCCAGCTCCCAAGCAACCCGCTGCAAGGCAGGGATGCTGCAGCAGGCCCAGCTTTGGCACGGCCATGGCATCCCAGGGGGAAAGTGGCTTTGGATCCCTCCTTCCTCCAGGCCAAGAAGCACACTGCAGCGCTCCGGGATGTTGTAAATAAATATATTTTAATGATTCTTTTTCCATTCCAGTTCATTCTTTTATACATTTATTTATAAAACAGTAGTAAAATTTTTTAATCAGAGCACAGTGCATTAAAAAAAAAAAAAAAACAAAACCAAAAACAAACAAAACCCCCAAAAGATTAAAAACAACAAAAAAAATAATCACAAGTTTCCTCAGGGAAGATGCCACATCCTGTGCTGGCAGCGGACAGCGCCGGAGCAGGATGCCAGCCCCACACGTGCCGGGTACCACCAGCAGAACCACCCCATAGCCACAACAGTCCCAAGCGAGCAGGGATCTCGTGTCCCCCCTGAAGCACCTACACGGCCCCTTTGGTGTCTGCAGATCCCTACACGCAGAGGTAACCCCATGTCCTGAGCGCAGCGTGTGGGTGCTGCTGCCCTGGCAGGGGGATGCTCCTCTGTACAGGCACTAACGGCAGTGCAGGGAGGATGCTAAGGCCTCCCGGGAACACACAGTGGGGAGCAGCCCCAATCCCAGCTCCAGCCCTGATGTCTGCTCCCTTCCCTGCACCCTGAGACACCTCCACTGAGTCCTCCCTTGTCCTTTCCCCCTCTCCTCCCCACCTTCTGCACTTCCCCACACCCTCGTGTCCCATAGGAACCTCTCCAGGGGGCACCGGGGCTGTTTTCCACCTCCCAATCCCAAATCCAGGCACCATGGAGTTTGTCCCTCCTTGGTTGGGCTTTCCCTTCACTGTCCCAACCCGGCAGCATCCCCATCCTTGGTCCAGGATGCTGCGCTATCGGGCAGGATCCCAAAGGGGTCTTCTCTCCCCGGCCTTCCCTCCTCTCCCTCAAAAACTCCTGTGGCATTTTCCCTATGAACAGTGCCATTTTCCCCCCTATCCCGAGCCGGGCTGTGAAGGCAGAAGGTGACAGAGCCCAAAGCAGGTCCCCACCACCGAGGCATCCTGGCTGCAGAATAAGCTGGTGATGCTGGGAACAGAAATGAACCCTAAAAGCCAAAGGCAAAGGAAGCAGCAGTTCAGGTTTGGCACAAAGCATTCCCTGATCTCCAGCCAAAGCCTGGACCTCCATGCCCAGCTGTGGGGCAAGATATCTGCTTTCAACAAATATCCCCAAGGAAAAGTGTAAAAACCCCTTTATCCTTCCCCCTGAAGAGCCAGGGCTTGGTTATGGGGCAGAGGCACCTCTGTGGGGCAGACCCAAGGGAGGCGGAACATCACCCAGCACCACGCAGCCCTTGTCCAAAGGCCAGTGAGGTTTTAGGGCAGTGGATGCTGCCAAACCCCAGTGGGAGGTGTCAGGTCATAGCAATCATTGACCAAGCATCAAACACCCTGTCCCGGTTGTTTTGGAAGCCTTCAATGTCAACCCCAAACTCACAGCCTCAGACCCCCAGCTCCCTCAGACAACACCCCGGTGCCCCATGGATTAACGTGCTGCAATTAACACCCCGGAGTGCTCTGAGGAAGGAGGAACCATGAAGGATGTGGCAATGGGAAGCATCCGTGGGGCTCAGAGGCCATCGCTGGGAAGAGTCATTGGGGACGTGGGCTCCAGGAGGCAGCAAGGCAGACACAAAGCCCTGAGCATCGCCCCTCTCCTCCCAGGGAAGGCTCCTTGGGCTCCAAGCAGTGCCCTGGGGAAGGGGTTCGGTGCAAGAGGGGTTTGCTGAAAGGCAAAAGCAGCCGAGAACACGTTCCCGGGCTCTGGAATCTGCAGTCAGGTCAATGCCACGGCAAGCCAAGAGCTGCTCCAGCTCCTGGCCAAAGAAAAGCTTGCGAAAGACACGGCGGTACCCGGCGAGCCTGGCTCCGAGCCCCCAGTTGCATAGAGAAAAGGTTCTCCTCACTCCCACATAGATTCAAGTGCGCGGCAGGATGGGCTCCTCCTATGGGAAGAGGGCCCGGGAACTTCACCAACCAAACCCGAAGGTCCGGTCCTCGCCCCAGCGTCGGCTCCTCGTCACAGCATGTCAGCATCCTCCATGCTGAAGCTGCTCCGGCGACTGCTGGCCTTGGAGGCCTCCGGGGACATGGCTGAGAACAAGGGGTCAGAGGCCAGAGGCAGCATCGTGTCCTGCATCAGCATCAAGTCCAGCTCCTTCTTGGATAGGGATGGGAAGGAAGCGCTGTGGCCAGGCTCCAGGCTGTCTGGGAAGCCCCGGGAGCCGTCGTCGAAGCTCAGGCTGTGGGTAAAGTCCAGCTGATGGTAGGGAGATGAGGGTGGTGGAGGCAGCGTGGGCTGCGGCTGCGATTCGGGGTCCAGGGTGGGCAGCAGTGGTTCCAGTGTCCCCTCGTCCCCACTGGCTTCTTGCTTGACGACCTGCTGAGCCAGCTCGGCCACATTGACACCTGAGGGTGAGGAGGTGGGCAGCCCATGGACGCGTGCCTGCATCTCCAGCTCCTGCCAACAGAGCACAGGGGGTCTTTGGTGGGGATGCTGCACATGGAGGTGGCAGGAACAGAGGGACCGAGGAGCTCAGTGAGGAGCAGCACAAGGAAGAGATGAAGGATGGAAAATGGAGACCCACACAAAGCTCAACAACACTCGTTGCCGTCAGCCTGAAGACTTTGCTCCTGGTGTGACTTGACAGCAGCGAGGGAGGAGAGCCCCTGCTGCTCGTGGGGCTGGAGCAGAGCAAAGGGGAGAGCACAGGGAAGCTCACCTGGATGCGGAGCAGCAGCTGCTTATTTGTCATCTCCAGACGCCGCGAGTGATTCTCCAGGTCTCGTGACCTCTGCAGATCCTTCTGCATCCTCTTGATGTAGTCCACAGACGCCTTCAGGATTGTCCCTTTGTTCCAGCGCACGTCCCTGCAAGGCAGGATGGAAACAGAGACTGTCATCTGCGTGCCAGCAACGTGTCCCCTCGCTCCTGCTCCACCACAGAGCTCCTCTGCAAGTATCGCCTGCCCCTGCCGTGTTATCCCAGTAATCCATGCCCACGGTTATCCCAGCCCCACACTGCTACGTACAGGTCGTTGGCCTTAGGGATCAGCATCCCCAGCTCCTTGATGCGGTCGTTGATGTTAAACCTTCGTCGCCTCTCAACTGCAGGGTGAGAAGAGAGGGATGGTGGTGAAAGAGGTATAATGGAGCAGGAGGAGCCCCACAGCCCCCAGCGACCACGCTGCTGCTCCTGGCTTATGGGGTTGGGAGCCACCAATGTGCCCTGGAAAGACCCTCTGGAGTTGGGGTCTCAGGATGAGACCTCTGGGGTCAACCCTTTGACACTGTGCTCCCACCCATCACTCCGTCAGGTCTGACCCACAGTGACAATGAGGACAACAGGGTGTCTCCTGCACCGCAGGTATGTGGCAGGGATGGGAAAGAGGGATCCATGGCAGGGGGCTGTGCGGCTGAGGATGGATGGGAAAAGGGCACCCAGCCCAGAGAGAGGGAATGAGAATGAAGAGTGATGGGGAAAGGGTGCAGGGTGGGACAGGGGAAGCCACACCACCCCGAGCAGCCACTGCCGAACTCACTCAGGTTGTGATTGTCCTTCTTCTGGCGTTCTTTAGCCAGGGCTCGGCTCTCAGCATCTGCAATGGAGACGCACACCATCAGAGGGACAAGGCTGCATCTCACCCCATGAGCATCCTGGGCTGGTGTCAGAGCACCGCAGCACCTCCGGAGCTGCCCTCCCCAGCTCTGGCACTCACCATCACCCCAGCAGCTCCGGGCTGGGGACGTACCTGTCAGCTCTCTCTTCTGCGTGAGGTCAGCAGGGCAGGAGCTGCTGGTGACACCCACGAGGGAGGCTGTCACCTGCGGGTCCCCGCTATAGACATTCATGTGACTGCTGGACATCGGGAGCTGGAAACCAGAGGCACAGGCAGGTTAGCTCCATGCGGGGCTGCAGGAGCAGGGCACAAGCCCGGCTCCGTGGCCTTTGGGCTGCGAGTGCGTAGCCCGGGCAGGTGGAATCGTCTTCCTGGGCCCTTAAAACCAACTATAATCAGAGCAGCAAAGAAAACAGGACTTCAAAGGGCACAGTTGATCCCCTCCCACGGCCAACAGCTAAAATAGGGCAGATGAATCACATCTGAGAAGGGCTGGGCAGGATGAATACCACTGGGAGGCACAAGCTGCCACACGGATCTGACCCGGGACACGGTGCTGCTCTGAGGAACCTTACATCTGGGAAACCTGGGCTGGCACCACGGCAGGGATGTGGTGGGACAGGTCCCCTCTGTGCCACCTGCAGGCACAGGGTTGCCAAATTGGGGCTGATCACTTCCTAACACACATCAGAGACTCACTGTGTTGGGCATGTGGACTTCAGGGTTCATGTAGCCCAAGACGTCATCCAGGCGCATGATGTCATCGATGACCTCATCAAACTGAAAGGGAAAGGTGCATGGTGCCAATGGGCTGCTTTGCCTGAATTTCCAGCCCCTTTGCATCCCCCAGCAGTGCGGTGCCACCTCCTCACCTCCCGCTCGGGGTTGGAGCCGATGTTGAGCATGGCCATGGGGCTGTTGGGTGCACTGTTGCCTGCCGAGGAGGACATGACACGGCTGGCTCGGACACCAGGGGATGCAGTGGGGGGTGGCTTGGGAGAGTGGCTGATGGGGCTGACGTGGGCAGCAAACTTGTTCCCATAGGTTTCAGAGAGATAAGCCTGAACCTTCTTATCCCGTGACTTCTGCAGGTGGTACGTGGTGGGGTTCTCCAGGTAGGATTGGACCTGCAAGGAGGAGACCAACCATCAGGGATCCTGAGGGATCCCCCACATCCCCTCATCCCCATTGGCTGCGAGGACGCCCCAGCACTGTACCTTGAGGACCTCTCCAGGCACAGGCGGTGGGGACTGGTAATGGACTGGGGTGTTGATGGCCGGGGTGGAGGCCACCGGCATCCGCTGCTGCTGCATGTAGTTCATCATCATCTGCTGCTGCATGCGCTCCCTCTCGGCCTCCTGCTGCGCTTGCTGCTTCATCAGCTCCATCCGCAGGCCAATGCGGGATGCCATGGTGCACAAGGGGGTGGGATGCAGGCGCCTGCCAAGCACAGAGGTGACCCTGAGAGGAGGACACGGCACTTCAGTGACAGGGAAACTGAGGCACGGGGAGGGCACGGACATCCTGAAGCATCCGCTGTGACTAATCCGTGACTGTTCCCATGTCAGATGGATGGGTCTGCCCGCTCGTCGCAGCTCCCCGCCGTGCCACCCCTCTCCTTGGGGATCACGGGGGCACCCAGAAGGGGACGGGGGGGTAGCCAGGACCCTTGCACCCATCAGGTCTGGACTCACGTGCTGCTGAGTTCAGCTGGAGCCACCAACTTCCAAAACACTGGAGCAAAGCACGAAGGGAAGAGAATAAATCAGAGCCCAGGAGTGGAGCGAAAGGGAAAGAGAAAGCAAAGGAAGAGCAGGAAGAAAAGGCCGGCGGGTGCCAGGAGCCAGGGGCAGGGTTGAACCCTCGGCCTGAAGCCCCTGCTGAGGCACGGGGTGAACAAGGCAGCTTCTGTGTGGGGCCGGCACGCGAGCGCGGTGCCGGGGGGAGGCTGCGAGGCCCCCGCTCCCCACAGACCAACCCTTGTTCCCCCGTACAATGGGGATGGTGGCCCATGGAGGGGGGGAAGAGGATGCTGGGGCTCTGGGAGCTGCCTGACCCTATGAGGGTGGCTTTCCCATGCGGTGCTGGGATGGGGATGCAGGAGATGCTGTATGGGATGGGGGTCTGGACCACAGTACCCGCAGGGTGGGAAGGAAAGCAGGGCACAGGACCCAGGGTAAACACTGCAGGGGAACAGGCAGGAGGAAACACCCGGTGGAACCAGGCAAATCTGGAGGGGTTTGCATTTAAATACAATGGGTAATTGCAGACAAAGGGGCCACGGAGGATCCAATGCACCAGAGAGGCATCCGATATGCAGTGTATCCTAAGGGGGAAATTAAATCAAGCCAGCATGGACAGCAATCCATTACACAGATCAAGAGCCAGCTATCGAACAGCAAGAGGAAGGTAATTAATTAGACATGGTGGCCTGTCCGAGGGGGATGGGAGACGAGGAGCCTGGGACAGTTCCCAGTTGTGGCTTCATCACAAACAGCCTCAGAAGAGGGCACATGGGGATGCGTGAGATGAGCGAGAGCAGAGCCTGGAAAAGGACCCAGTGACACCAGGAGAGACGGCAGAGGATGCCCCAAGGCTGAAGGGGGATAAATCACAGCTGATGCCCACAGGAGATGTAATAACCCCACATTTAAAGGGCAGGGTGAGGGGAAGAGCCTCCAAGAGCCACAGGGAGATGGGATGAGGCATTGCAGTGTGGAAGGATGGCAGTGTCCCACAGCCCTGCAGGACAACCCCCATCTGCCCCTTATAGGAATCAGGGAAGTGCTGCCCTTTCCCCTGGGAAGCTCCCTAGAAGAGGAGCTGCCAAGGGTGAGGATGAGGAAGGGCGACCAGAGCTGGGCCGGATAAGGAGAGAGGGGGAAATTAGGTCAGGTTTAAAATAACCCAAGTGGTTCTGCTTGGCTTCCCCCTGCGCCCCAAAAGGCAGAGCAGCTTCTGCTTTCGCTCTGAGTCAGCCCCAGCGGGAAGCAATGGGGACCCTGCCACAGCATCACAGGGACACATCCCTCTCTCCTGTGGTCCAGGGGCAGAAGTACAGCAAGCGGGCCAGTGGCTCCATCCGGGAGGCTGTTTTCCTGGAAAGGAAGCTGATATCCTGGATAAAGCAGAGCAGAGCTGGATCCACCCCTGCGCCAGCGCAGCCCCAGTCCCCATACACAGAAGACCCCAGTGAGAGTCTATCCCAGTGCATGGGCAGTGGTTGGCCTGGCTTGGAGCGGGCAGAGCCGTGGGCATTGGGTTTCCTGGTGGGAGCTGCCAGGGCACTCACTGGGGCAACGTCCCCATTGGTCACAGACAGGGAAGAGCAGAGGAGAGGAGGGAGGGAGAGTCAGGGAGGGCAATGGAGCATCAGGAAAGGGATGGAGAGGGAGAAGAGGGGTGGGAAAGCACGAGGGAGCAGGGAAAGGGTGGATGGCTCTGGCCTCTATCCACATCCAAACTCCACCTTTCCTGAATGGGGGCCACAGAGCAGCTTTTCCATGCCCAGGGTATGGAAAAGGGATGGATTTCCCAACGGAAACTCAACCTGTGCTCTGCAAACCGCCTGACCCTGCCTCCTTGGGGTGCAGGAAAAGGTTAATCCCGCTTTGTTACTGGATCGAGCCCTCAAGCCAGAGCTCCCCCAGTGAGCACCGTGCTCCACCAATCCCAGACCCACCACCGGGACAACGCATGGGGCCAGAGCCAGGGAATTAATCTCCCTTCAAAATATCTCCGCTGCTGTTTAGCAACACGGTTATTTCTGGACCTTTCTTGCTTTTCCTCTGGGGGTGTTATTTCACCAAGAGCTCAACACACCCCCTGTGCTAGGGGTGGCTCTAGATGGAGGATGCTCAGCAGCACCCAGAGCTGCTCTGACACGTGCTTGTGCCCCATGGTGCCCCCATCCCTCTGGGAGCCCAATGGCACCATAACCCAGGCTGTGACAACCACCAGTGACACTGGGAGCTGCTCCACAACGCATGGGGCCGGGATGCTGCAGGATCGGCTGCAGAGAGCCAATCTGGGTACCCAGGGCCACCCCAATGGATCACAGCACCCAAAGTCTTCCTCCCTCCCGGTCCCATCGCTGCACCAAGGTGTGGGTTAGAAATAAAAGCTGCTGCGAGGCCGCTGCCAGATTTAGCCCCCGTGGGATACATGGGATCACGTTTCCCTGCCTGGCACCCACACTGCAAACACAACACGTCTCCTGCTCACCCAGCGATGCTCTGGAGATGGGGCTGAGGAGCCGCCCTCCCAGCCTTGCTTCATCGTTTCTGGGTATTTCCTGCTTAATCATGGCCGTTTATAAGCGGAAAAATCAATTTTGCAGCTTCAACCATGAGAGGGGACCCCCAGGGAAGGAAGAGAATTGTGGGGGGGGGTGATGTGCTGCCCACCCGTGCGCTGGTGGGCTGCTGCAGAGAACCATGAGGGCAGGAAGAAGGCAGAACTGAAAGCAGCTCTGCTGCCTGCTACCAGCACCAAGCGCCCGCTGAGCCTCCCTTCCTTCCTCCCTCTTCATACACTGGGGATGGCGAGTGACGGAACAGGCAGGGTGCAGGCAGCTCCAATGCCACCAAGCTGCCACCCCACGGATACCCCCAAAGCCACCCCACAGCCTCATGAGGGTCTCCACTGGTACCCCAATGTGTGCAGAAGGAGGATGATGATGGCGCAGGGGTTACCCGCGTGTGGGATGGGGGAACCTCTGGGTGCCCGTGGGTCACAGCTCCTCGTGCTCCTCGCCGGGGCCAGCCCCACTCCCACCCCAGCCCCACGTTTCCTCATTTCAGGACCCTGTTTTGAACGCAGCAGCAGCCACGCAGGGCACAAAGGGGGGAAGTTGCAAAAACCCTTCCAAACCTGCTTGGTTTTCTCACTGCAACACAAGAGTTGGTAACTGAACCGAGGAGCAGATGGCAAAAACAGACCCAAGCACCACTGCGGGGTTCGCCGGGATGCTGGAGCCCAGGCTGGGTCAGCCCCATCGCATCCCCTCTGGATGCTGCAGGTAGAGCAGCTGCAGTGCTGCCAGCAGTGACATGCAAATGCAGAGGGACAAAAGCTGTCCTTTGTCAGGGGATGGGACACATGGGGATCCCTCATGCTCTGTGTGCCTGGAGCGGATGCAGAGTAAGCACCAGCATTACACAGCCGGAGCCAGCCCCAAAGGCATCACACGGGATCCCTTTGGCATCCACATCCGATACCCCATTGGTATCACCATCACCAGGCTGGTGACACCAATACCAGCCAGGATGACAACAGCAAAGCCAAGGGACAACACGGATGCAGCACACCCAGTACAGTGCCGGAGACCCCCGCTATGACCCCATTGTGCAAAGCTGCTTTGTACCACATCCCCCTTGCGAGCCGAGGCCGTGCCACCCCGCCAGCAACATGGTTGGCACCCATCTGCTCCACGCAGCTCCCTCACCCTGCCCTAGTGAGGCTGCCGTGGGGTGACTTATGCCATGCCAGTGGTGTCACGGTATCATCTTCATTGGCACGCAGAGGAGAGCAGCACTCTGGGTTGGCAGTCTCAGAAAGGGGCAGTGGGACAGGGTCTGACCTGGGGTGGGATGGGATTCCCCACCATGAGAGTGGCCAAACCCTGGCAGTGGGGCAACCTCCATCATAGAATGCCGGAGTGGTTTGGGTTGGAAGGGACCTTAAAGCGCATCCAGCTCCATGGGCAGGGACACCTTCCACCAGACCAGGTTGCTCAAGGCCCCATCTAACCTGGCCTTGGAGACCCCAATCCAACACTAACATTGGCCATGTCTGAGGCTGGACCAGACACTGCGAGGTCCCATCCAGCCTATGCTGCTCGGGGATGGTGGGAAAGGGGGGGAGATGGCCCCATTTTCCAACCCCAGAGAGCAACAGTGCCCTCCCCATCACCCACCCACCAGCCAGCGGATGGGTCAGGCAGGAGGCAATGGGGCAGGCAGGAGATGGGTCAGGCAGGTGGATGGCCAGAGCCACCCTCACCCTGTCCAGGGGCTCCTTCCCCATGCATTGAGCATGCAGCCCTGAAAGGGAGAAGGAGCAAGCAGAGGGACTTGGCAAATGAAGGCCGGGGTCAGTTGACAGCATCAGATAGAGACTGAGTCACCAGAACTGTTTTTAGCCCCGGCATCTCAGAAACGTGGCCTGCGACGTTGTTAACAGGCGCTTGGGTCAGAGGCCAAGTGTTTTCCCTTCCATGCGTTAAATACCGCTCCTGGAAGCAGCCCAGGTATCCTGCACAGTAAAAACATTACACAAGTCTTGTAAGGCAGCTAAAGCAGCCCCCAAATAGCCCAGGTAAGCTTGGGATGTGCAGGGACCCAGTGCAGCGTCTGGGTACCAAGAGCCAGGGCTGAGCATCCCTTGTGACAGCCGCACTCCTAGCACAGAATGAATGAGGTCAATAGAAAAGACCCCCTGGTTGTGGTAGTGCTGAGGTTGATCTACAAGAGCCTACCTGTGCAGGGCAGCCATTATGGGGTCAATAACACACAGCCTTGCTCTGACCCCTTTCCTTCACCCCAAAAAGCTTCACCCCCCAAAAGCCCCTCTGCCCAACATGGCACAGCTGGGGACAGCATGCGCCATAGCCAGCTCCATGGGCAGCCCTAGAGCAGGGCAGGGGAAGTTTGAAGGGGAACCCCATGGACCCCACCAGGGCAGAACCGGATCCTCCATGGCTGCAGCAGCATCCGCAGGTGGGATGCAGGAACCCTGATTGAAACATCACTGTCCAATTGCCCGCGAGGGGAATTCACAGCCCTTGGGCGCAAACAGCCCCCAGTGCCACGTTCCTGCCCCCCCCCCCCCCAGCCCCTGCAATTAAAAATAAAAGTGTTAACAGGCAGAAGGACGTTCCTGGGACCGGGATGAGCCAACGGCAGCGGCGGGGCCAGGAGCGATTAATCAGCCCCATATCGCATCCGCCTCTCAGCAGGGGCAGGAGCAGGGTGACCTTGGAGGGGCCGGAGGGTTTCTTCTGAAGAGCTGCCTGAATTTGGGAATGGCTTTAACCTGCCCCAGGGGATGCTGAGATGGGATCTTCGGAAGCTCTTCCCTGTGAGGGTGCTGAGCGCTGGCACAGGGTGCCCAGAGAAGCTGTGGCTGCCCCATCCCTGCAG
>JASSUY010005810.1:0-30852 GCA_032466535.1 Forpus xanthops | reverse complement strand
CCGGAAGTAGACCTGGGCATGACGTGCTGTGGTATGGAATACCTCTTTGGTCAGTTTGGGTCAGGTGCCCTGGCTCTCCTTCCGCCCGGCTTCCTCCCGGGTCCCCTCCTCCCTGGCAGAGCACGAAACTCCAAAAGTCCTTGGCCAGCCTAAACACTCCAAGCCACAACTATAAACACTGGTGTCATCAGCACTGCTCCCAAGCTGAAAATCCACAACACAATACTACACCAGCTACTGCTTAAAGAAAAATGACTGCTGCTGCTGAACCCATGACACCAAGAAAATCAGTTCTCTGATTATGGAAAGAATTCCTGGAGAAATTAAAGCAAAATCAGCTAATTTAGAATTAAAAGAGCATTTATCAATCTCCAGGAAGAAAGTTTACTAAGTTTTAAAATCATCAGGATCAGATTACACAGGCAAACTAATATAAACAGGGTAGTTGCAGGAATGCAAAATTACTGTTTCTGATAAAATCTGATTGAAGATAACCACAGAAACCTTTTCAGTAATTTAAGCAATCGACCACCACTATTTTATCTGCTAAGATTTTGCTTCTACAGACAGGACATTTTTTAACCTAACTGAAATGAAATTAACCCAGCTTCAGATTACATTCCGATTAACTGAATTCCTCTTTCTCTGTCAGTCAGACACAATGCTATTTGCTTCATGCTCCCTTACTAAACAGCTGATATTTACAGCCCTAGAGCAAGTCACAAATTGGTGCAGGTGAGTTAATTTCTATGCATGCGATCTGAAATCCAGTTGGGGTGATAAAAGGTGTCACATGGATACAATTACTATGGAAGTATATTCTTCATTTAGACAAGTTAGTGCTTCTGGACTTTATAAAGTTCTCCTATATAACCAGACCTGTTATCCCTTGTATTCATGCTCCATTGTTCCTCCAGGTTCATTCAGAGCTATTTATCCATCAGATAAATACTTAAAGAAAATCATAGAAACGTAGAACCATAGAATAGTTAGGGTTGGAAAGGACCTTAAGATCATCTAGTTCCAACCCTCCTGCCATGGGCAGGGTCACCTCACACTAAACCATGCCACCAAAGGCTCTGTCCAACCCGGCCTTGAACACCGCTGGGGATGGAGCAGTCACAACTTCTCTGGGTAACCCATTCCAGTGACTCACCACCTTCACAGGAAAGAATTTCTTCTTTACATCCAATCTAAACATCCTCTGTTTAAGTTTGAACCAGCTACCCCTTGGCTTACCTCTATGGTCCCTAATGAAGAGTCCCTCCCCAGCATCCCTATAGGCGCCTTTTAGATACTGGAAAGCTGCCAGGTCTCCACACAGCCTTCCCTTCTTTAGGCTGAACAGCCCCAACTGTCTCAGCCTATGCTTCAGTCCCTTGATCATTCTCGTAACCCTACTCTGGACTTGTTCCGACAGTTCTACATCCCTTTTAAGTTGTAGACACCAGAACTGCAAACAATACTCCAAGTGAGGCTTCACAAGAGCAGGGGAGAGGAACAGGACCACCTCCTTCAGCCTGCTGCTGGTGACACTTCTTCTGATGCAGCCCAGGGTACGGTTGGCTTTCTGGGCTGCAAGCGCACATAAAGCTGGTTCATGTTCATTTTCTCATCAACCAACACCCCCAAGTCCTTCTCCATAGGGCTGCTCTGAAGCTCTTCTCTGCTCAACCTGTAGCTGTGCCTGGGATTACTCCGACACAGGTGGAGGACCTTGTACTTGTCATCATTAAACCTCATCATGTTGGCATCAGCCCACCTCACAAGCATGTCAAGGTCCCTATGGATCCCATTCCTTCCCTCCAGCAGATCAACCTAACCACACAGCTTGGTGTCATCTGCAGATTTGCTGAGGGAGTACTCAGTCCCACTGTCCATGTCACCAAAGAAGATGTTAGACAAGACCAGACCCAACACCACTCCTTGAGGTGTACCACTCATTACTGATCTCCAGCTGGACATCGAGCCACTCACCACAACTCTTTGCGTGTGGCCATCCAGCCAGTTCTTTATCTACCGAGTGGTCAACCTATCAAATTGACATTTCTCCAATTTAGAGACAAGGATGTCATGTGGGACAGTGTCAGACACTTTGCACAAGTCCAGGTAGCTGACATCAACTGCTCTACCCCTGTCCATCAGTTCCGTAGCCCCATCATAGGAGGCCATGAGATTGGTCAGGCAGGATTTCCCTTTAGTGAAGCCATGCTGTCTGTCACCAAGCACCTTGTTGGTTTTCATGTGCTTTAGCATGCCTTCCAGGAGAATCTGCTCCAAGATTTTTCCAGGCACAGAGGTGAGATTGGCTGGTCTGTATATATATAATAAATATATGTAAAAATAAACTTGATGCTATGTCTCTTTGAGACAGTAAGAAGCGCTACAAAAGAATAATCTAAATTTTATAAATTTATATAGTAACAAGTTCTGAAGGGGTTCTAGTCCTTTGAATATTTTCTGCACAAAAAAAAAATCTTGCACTACACATTTATCAAAGTAAACAGTAAGTTTTGCAGCAATGAGTCAAATCAGTAAGGTGCTTCATCAAAAAAAAACATCTGATCTGGATATCTGGTAGAATTTTAATGGTATCAGATACCAAGACAGGAATGGGTAGGAGGTTGTTTGGGTTTTTTGTTTGCTTGTTTATTTTTTAAGAGTCCAAATTATAACATTTATTTTCCTTTTTTAAAGTACAGAATGGTCACTTCCTCTAGAAAAGAGTACCTTCCTTGTAACTGCAAGACCTACAGGTAAAGCCTTTTTCACCTACTTTTCAAGAAGCCTTTGAGTATTTTATCACAAAAGATACAAAGGATTTCCTGTGGTTTATTTTTAGTTTATTACTATTGTTCTATAGAAGGATCTACAGCCACACTGCATATGCTATTTTCTGTATATATATACTGTAAATTGAGAAGAATAGAAAGAGGAAGAAGCTTAGATTGCTGTCTGGAACACTGATGAAACTTTCTGTAGCGGCACCACACCTCATTTCTGCTGATGTTTTAAAATAGACATTGACAAATTGGAAAACAATCAGAAGAGTATAGCAAAAGCTAGCCCAGATTTGAGAAAGCTATTTTAGATGAAGACTTTTTAAAAAAGTTTGTTCAGTGCATTTTAAAGAAGTTTACAATCCAGAGTAAGCCAGAAGATGTAATCCAGAAGGTGTTTGACAGCAGAAAGCTTTCTGTGTTGGTCAAATGACCCCTCCCCTCCAAAGTCAACAAAGAAGCAGCATGTCAGGGTTTCCTGGCCTTTGTTGTGAACTACGATTATAAAAAAAAGATGTAAGAGGTAGGGGTGATAATGCAGTAGAAGTTTGAGTAGAAGGGGAAAGATAAGATATGGATCATATGGTTTAGTTTGCTAATATATGTGGGTAGTGGTGTCTAGGCTCAGGCAGGACCCATAGGTGAACCACCGTATGAGCCCTCATCTGTTGTAAATGCTCAGGCTAGACACAGCAGTGAAGCAGCTGTTTATTTAATGTTTTTGCAAAAAACAGGTGCAGGTAGACACACAGAACTTTGATTTATATTTCCTGTCCCTTCTGAAGTTCTCCCTTGTTTCCCAACTGATTAGGTACACTGAGGTTTACAGGCTGACCTGTCTAATCTACATGCTGACCCGCCTCTTCTTACATCTCCCCTTACTTTATTTCATATGCCCCTTCCTTTTATTTACTTCCTTTTATGGTTCAATTTCATAACTCTCTGGCAGACATGTGGTACCCCAACTTACAGTTTAACTACAGAATCAGTTTGCATCAGCTTAGTTTCATTGATTGCACAAAGATAGCATTCTATTTAACTACTGAGTACGTCTGTTGCCTAAAGACAACATTGTCTTTAACCACAGAGTGTATCAGTTTGAGTCATGGTATTTTAAGCCCTTTGTTTTGTTTCTTTAGTAACTTAGCCCCAGCCCCAAATTTGTGAAAGCCCTAACTCTCTATACTGTGAAGTCCCAACATTGCGAATCCCCAACCCCAGTACTGCAAAATCAACACTTTTTCTCACAATATAGAATGATAAATAACTGTTAATTTGTGCTAAACTTCTGCTTCCATTATTAAACCAATCTTAGTATTTAACACAAGGGGGAATAAAATTGCTTATCATCTCCAGCATTCACAAGTCTTCATTCCTTCTTAAAATGCAGTTAAATCACTAATCTGACCTATTTTCTTTTAAAATGCTTGTGTACGTGGTACTGCCTATAACAGGACACAATAACTTTTATCCCAGCACCATCTTTGTCCAGTAAGATCATCTTTCACCTGCTTATTCAAAAACTGCCTGTACTTTATCCTTCTGACTTTTTCAGCCCAGTATGGGGCCTGAAGCTCATTCCAGCTCTGCTGCTGGGCAGAGCTGTAGCTGAGGAGCACCAAAGACACTCAGGACTGTAGAAAAGGAGGGTCATAAGACACTGTCTGAAAGAGTTAAGAATGAAGTCCAAAGTGTCAAATACATTACTGATCAACATCTGGTTTTCATAAGTCAGTTCATGGAAACTTTAATAATCCAAGTGGAAACATACTGGAAAGCAAGATAAATTTCAAAGACATAAAGGTTCCTGGAAACTGGGAAGTATAGGAGGGTAAAATTCAGTTCTCCAGCTCTTTCACAAGTATACCTTATGGTAAAGAGGATACTTGGGTGCAAGATTTGGTTGAATTCCATACAGTCTTTTTTAGGTAGGATAAAAGAAAACACAAAATAAAGCAGGGGAGAGATATTAAAATAAAACTCATCAACTTGACTTATGCATTTCTCATCAGTTTCTTTTACCATCTTTCCTCTTGCATCCTTAATGCTGAATGACTTCCAAACCTGTTAACTAATTTATTCCCTTTTTAATTTCTCAATGCTTTCATGAACAGTCACTTCAGAGGAGTGCACAGCCTGTGACTAGAGTGAACCAGTCTTCAGAGGGAACTGATATAGGCCAAGCTACAGCAGACATGCTGAGTCTATGCCATGCCACATCAATCATTTACACTTGGAAAGAAATGGAACAGAAATTCAGTCCCTGCACTTCGCCAAGTTAGCCATATTTTCTTTTGTTAAATACATTCTTTTCCCTTTTGATTCTCATTAAAGATCAAGATAAGCTTATGCAAAATGGCTGCACACACTTGAGAATCAACAGCACTCTTTATCATGAGCCAAAGCAGTACTTCTGTGCTACTATAGTTATGTAGCTACACAAAGGAGAAAATAAGACTTGTTCCTAGTCAATTCCTCATCTGTTCCTAATTAGAAGAGATTGCCTTTATGCAAACCATGTTGTAATTCTGAACTGAGTACTTCAATGAGTAGAATATGTGAAAGTCATTGTAGAAAACTTAATTCTCAGAATTAACATTCTAACTGCTGCCATGCACACCACTGTAGGAAATTCCAAGAGGCCTCTGTGACAAGATACTTCATAACTCAGCATTTAGGATTGCTCTGATGCTGCAATTGTATTTCAAAAAAAGAAATTTTACGCATAAGCAATGACACCATTAATAAAAAGCTTACACAGCTTACTATAGAAAAGGCGATGTCCTTAAAGAGTTTTTGCTCCATCATCTATTTTTTAATATCCATTTTAAAAATATCCTTTTTTAAAGTGGTTTCAGAAACCATTATCCTACACCCTTGTCAGACATAACAGCATATCAATGGCCCCAGCACTGACTCCTGAAATAATTTATTTCTTATAGCTTCTTGGAATAAAAGCTAAGCAAACACTAAAATTTCTTCCTTTATCAACTTCCAAATTCTGCCATAACTCTGGCAACACTTAGGGTTAGTCTGCTAGGGAATCAAATGTGAATTAAATAAAAGAAAATTAATTACACTACTGTTCCTTTATTAAAGGTGACAAAACTGAGTAAGTTGAAAAGGATCAAAACATTGGAGAAAACCACAATGTCATATGTTTAATAAGTATGTCTATTTTAAACCTCATGGTTTAAAATTCAAAGAATTCATGCTGATTTTTAAATACTCGTGCTTTGAATCTTGGCAATACATTGTTTACTGCAGTTTAAAGTTAAGGACATAGTTTAAAGGTATAAATGGAATATCTACCATATCTACTAATTAAGAGGGAAAATAAGATCCATGCCTCTGATGATGGTTGATCTGATTTGGGGGGTGGCAGGGGAGCAGAGGAGCTTTTTGAGTTTTTGCAGTAATGCACTTAAACTACATTTTTTTAATCGAAAAAATAGCATATTGTGCTTCCATTTCCACCTGTATTTTTGGTTTACTGGCCTTTTCTGCTTCTGTATTGTAGGTGCATTTTTAAAATGTCCTAAAAGGATACAAGTAACTTCAAGATAAGCTTCTTTTTTGGTCTTTTGAGGCAACCACTCCCCTCCTCCTTTTAAGTAAAGATAGAGCTCTAGTAACGTCTCAAAGAAGTGTCGTATAAAATATCCACATATTTTTTTAGATTTAAGGCTAAAATTTGATTAAATTATAAAGAACATAATTAGGGGTCTTAACAGAATTCTACAGTTACTTTTGAGGTTTCTCTTGTCGCATTTACAAATCCTTTAGAACAGCAGGTGGACAATGATATAACTGCCAGCATTCCGGCAAGGAAGTGCTAGAAAACATTCCCACTAATTGGATGTAAAGCCCATAGAGAGGAATGTAATTATTTGCAAAGCAGGCATGTAGCAACAGTGACAGCAGGAAAATCCTTGCTCACCCTCTCCATTTATACAGTAAGGAAACTCACCTGTAACAACAGAAGATGGAAAAATTCTTGCATTAAGCTTCACTGAATGAAAACAAAGAAATACTATCATAAAGATTAATTTATAAAAAACTAAGTGAAATTTGCAAGTCTGACACCTTTACACAACATAAGGATTACCCATTACCGTCAAAATCTGAGAGAAGGGAGGGCATAAATGAGCAGTAGATTCTCTCATTTGGCACTTGCTTTATAGAAGAGCCAAAATATTTTCTTTTCTTTAACAACTTTGTCATCATAGTATCACAGAATCATGGAATATCTCAGACTGGAAGGGACCCATAAGGACCACCAAGTCCAATACCCTGCTCCTTGCAGGACTACCTCAAGTTAAAACACATGGCTACAAGCATCATCCAGGCACTCCTTGAACTCTTGACAAGCTTTTCCCCATTTCCCCAGGGAGCCTGTTCCAGTGACTGACAACTGCCAGTGAAAATCCTTTTCCTAATATCCTATCTGAACTTCCCCTGATGCAGATTCATTCCATTTCCTCATGTTCTATCACTGGTCATCAAAGAACAGTACCTCCAGATCCCCCTCCACAAACCCCCTGAGAAAGTTGTGTGCTGTGATAAGGTCACCCCTCAGTCTTCTCTTCTCCGAGCTGAATAAAACAAGTGGACTCAGCTACTCCTCGTAAGTCCTGCCCTTGAGAGCTTTCACCACCTGTGCTGCCCTACTCAGCAAACTTCCTTACTGTAAACTCATCCATAAAAGCATTAAAGAGAACTGGCCCTAAACTGAGCTCTGGTGTACCCCTGGATATCAACTGCTAGCCTGATGTACAATTTGAACCTGATCATCAGCAAATTGTATTATGAACTTGTCCAGCTGTGTGCTGGACATTTTATTCAGATGGATATTGTGAAAGACATTATCAAAAGCTTTGCTAAAATTTCAAGTTTACTTAAGAGCCCTCACCTACCTTGAGGAAATATTCTTTGTAAAAAGACCATTATATCCTTCTTCAAAAAAAAGACCTTCAAATACTTCTGAATTATACACAAACGCAGTAAAGTAAGCATCATTTTAAGTCTACTTACTGACAAACTACAAACTGAAGCACAAACACATACATCCTTTTCAGTGGAAAACTGAATTCAAAGAACGAATGATATGGCATAGCATGGGATTAATCTGATTCAGTAGAAATGCCTGCACTTGAGCTAATCACTCACCTTAAAGCAACAGCCAATAGAAGGCAGGGCAATGGTCATGGCATCCTAACTTTGACATCTAACACAGGTGAAGTGAATCACATGCTAGTTCTTTCACATCACTGTGGAAGGAGCATAGTGTAACTAGCTTAACTGTTAACAATAATTTTGAAATGCCTAAATTTAGGATTGATGACTCTCATCCAAAATGTCTACATGGCATTTTTTCTGTTTATGTGGATTCATTTATCCACTGTTTTTGCAGAGTCGTTAGCACCCAAAGAGTATAGTAGCAAGTAAGGACTGATGGAATGAGGCTGAAAGCCTCAGTTATTCTAAATCTCATGCTAGTCACAGGTCATCAGTGCTTGGAGCTTTCCATTTCTGCCTGGTTCTTTGAGTTTAAAAGCATGGGCTGAAAGATAGATACAACTGCAGCGATATTGCCCTCTGGATTTCAGATAGCATATAACTATTACCTGCAGAGAGAACTTTGTGTTTTGCTGAAATAAATGTTTGAACTATTTTTCTGAATCACAACACTGTAAAAGTGTCTTTAAAACTGAGATTTGCTTCAAGAGTTATTAGAAAACAGAGAACAAAACCAGGAAAAATAATATTAGATATTACTATAAGTAATAGTCCTTTTTATGAAGTCAGTGCAATTGTTATCACTGAGAAATCGGTGAGAGTAGCCAACTTCAGTTTATATTAGTATTAGCAAATAAGAAGGAAACCCTTCAAATTGGTGGAAATACTAAGGAAAAAAAAAAAAAGCCACAACAAAATAAACAGTTACCAGAAGGACATGGTTAAAGCAACTGAAATTGCCCAATTGTTTTTTTTAACTGTCAAGTTTTCAGTCACTATGAGAGTAAACTCTCTTTAGCCTCTTACACAAAGTAAGCAGCAGTTTAAGCTTAACTGTATAAATATCATCCATGACTACTAAAAATAAAGGTTACTCCAGTCTCAGAAGGAGGACGAAGTCTCCCCAAGCCTGCTTTGTGCAGAGGTTCACCTCGTCTTTCGTACTGGGCTGCACTTAGTCAAACAAGTATTCCAACTCAAAAAAGCTAGCATAGTCACATACATCAGAGATATGCTAATTCTAACTAAAGACAAATTATTTTCCATTTGAACAAGTAGAAAAGAATTTTTCAGGAGTCTCTGATAAATGTAGGTCCAGAAGGATAATATCTGGGCTTCTGTTCTCACATCACATATTACTGCCTGATGCTCCCTGTCATGTAGTACAAAATACAGTAAGATAAATCTCTCTCTCTCTCTCTTCAGAAAGGTACAATCCAAGCACACATAGGAAGAAACACATATAATTTTATTTCCTTACATGGTGTATGTAATAATAGTAAGACAGCCCAACTCCATTGTTTCCAAATGAGATATTTTTATTCAAACAGGAGAGGTAAGCCATGTCTGTGGCATTCTAAGCACATGTTACTCTTTCCATAATTTACTACATTAAGAAATTATGTTAGTCAAAGAACCGTAGTCAGAGAGGAGCAGCTGACATGCATTTTCTGAGTAAGTCCAGAAGTGAGAAGCATTTTCCTTTTGTTCACAGTAAATTTCCTACTAATTAAAGAAACAAGAATAATAATCCATTTGGAATTGTATAATGAAAGAAAATATATGGTCTAGTTAATGTTTTGTTGACATTTCCTGTCATCTAGGCAGCATACATTAATATTTGGTGGTAATATGTTTAATAAATAACCTTTATCTGTTTCTTTTTCTTCTGTGTTCTCAGAGAAATTTTAAAACTTTCATTTTTCTCTTTGCTTGCTACAGAGTGTTTAAAACCCATGCATCACAGCCTGAGTACCTGAAGATTCTTATGGTTCTTTGTGCCTTCCTTTGATGACTTTGACTGATCTAATGCAATAGTGTCTATTTAAAGTAGACAAGAGAACTGAAACTTGATAAGCACAGGAAAGTTGTTTTGTTAAGCCATGTTGGGTTTCTCTTTTCTCCATATGTAAATGATGCCATTTTTGGAAAAAGACCTGCAGTGAAAGCTCAAGATGCAGGCAGTTATTAGCAGCAGCATGTTATTGAGAATTATTTTTTCCTATCATCAGGAAGAAAAAGTAATTTTAGTGGCATGTTTAAAACATCTCAGCAGTTTATTAAGCCAATAAGAATGTTCATGGGCACCCCTCTTCATGAGAAAAAAAATAAACAAAAGTAGCTTTTAACAGCACTAGCTTTGCAATCAATACTCTCATTGATTTTGTGTCATGATCTGAAGACTGAAGAGGAAGAGGTGTTATGTAACTGAATTATGTTACTGGATGCCCTGAAGATCTGAGGACCAGGATAGCTTCTAGCCTGCAAAGATGAATAGTCCTGTTGTAAGTGTCAACTCTTCCTCTAGCTCTGAGAGAAGGATGTGCACCCAGTGCTTCCATATAGCTCACTCAGGCTGCTGCAGCCTAACCACAGGTAGGACTTGGATACCGATGGGAGTCAGTCAGCTTTCACAGCTTCCCAGGTAATTCAAGCAGGGAAGAGGAGGGCTAAGCTGGCATGGCAGTGAAAGCAGGGAATGAGATTTCTTTCTTTCTTTCTTACAAAGTGGCTCCCTTTGCAATGAAATAAATGTGTCCTATTCATATGAAGGCAGAGGGAAAAAGAAATAAAGAGCTTCCAGGGGTTTTTGCTTTCTACTCTGAAATGTCCATGAAAGCCTTGGGATAATCATCCTCTCAAGTCTGTAAAAGCTCCCACATAGAACTTGGAGAAATGTTTCTACGACAAAAGAGCATATGTAAACTATTGGAGATTTGACCAGTATTACTTCTTTAACTGCAAATAACAGAGCTGAGAATTCATTTCTTTATAAATGAACAGAATGAAAATTAAAAGCCTATTCACTGCCTATTAAAACGATGACTAAGTTTTATTAACAGCAGTGGTGATGTAGAGGTTTCAGTAATTGATTCTGAGAAGAAAAAAACAATTGTAGCCTGGGGAAGACTGAATGTATAAATGTAATAATTCTTTTTTCCCAGACGTTTTTACTATAGACTTGAGCAATCAGGAGCCAGCTTTTTCTCCAGCAGAGAATAAGACAACCACTGTTTTAATGTTAACAATTTTTTTCAGGCAGATCACTGATTCTGGAACAGGTCAACAGATACACAGCGTAATTTGTAACCACTTTCTAAATACACATGGATCGATGCACAACATATGTTAATTCTGCAACTATGATGCAATATGAATTGATATGATATTGCCAGTGTGATCTTCAGGGAGAAGCAGTTGGAAAAGATCAGAGTTGCAGGGAAAAAAACGAAACAAAACAAAACAATAAAACCTCAGTCTCCTTTGATAAATAAAGATTACCTGTATGGCAAGTAACATTTAGGAAAGAAATAACAGTGGTTTTAGAAAGTATTCCCAGGCAATGATTCTCCAGTAGCAACAAGGGCAAATTAGAAAGTGTTGGTGAATTTCATCTTTTGGAAACTGGCATATCCAACATCTCCTCCTTCATTCTCCTATTTTCATTCACTTGAGATAAGTTAAAAAAAAAAAAACAAACAACAAAACAAAACCAACAAAAAATCCGAATGCAAAACCCCCCAGACAACTGCCCAAAATTCCCACCAAAACCCTACAACCCTCATTAAAAGAAAAAGAGCTGAACCACAAAGCTCTGTATAGCTATAGAACTATATATAACTATAGAATATAGAAATTATATTCTATATAACTATAACCAGATATGTTACATTTTGTGCAATGCAACAGCACGAAGATACTGAAGAAAACCAGGGTTGTTTGAAATTGTAGATAATGATGAAAAGCTGGATAATCAGTAAAAAAAGCTGTAGTTACTCTTGCAGTCTAAGAGACAAATGCACAGGCTAAGGCTGTGGGAGGATTCAAGATGATGAAAATTTGTAACATAGGAACTTCACTATAGATGTTCTGCTCAATTGCACTTGCAATTGCCTCAGCTCTTCTTGGCTCACCAATGCTCAGGCGATGTCCTTGGTGTCATACCTTCACTCCTGGCTGCATTTGCTGCTTTCTGACCCTCCTAAGCAGGGAGGTAAAGGGTGCTTCACAGGCAAGGAAGAAATGGGCACCACCAAGAGGGTGCCTGGAGCCAGTAGCGGAAAAATCATGAAGGATGGGGAGGGAGGCACTGAATTATGCAGATTTTATGAGCATGTTGCAAGCATGCCTGAATCTCTCAGGAACAGATATCCAGGATCCATCCCACTTGGTTCTGTGAAGGAAAGCAGTTTTCTGGTTTGAGGGAACTGCTTTGTGACCAGATGCAGACACCTCACTCAGAGAAAGAAATCTGTCCCAGTCCTGAACATTGGAGCTATTTCTACATAATGGAGCACCAGCTGCTGCTACTTTCTGTCATGTTATTTTGCTTCTGAAACTCACCTGGGGGCAAAGATAACAACATACATAGTATTTGAACAGGGTGTACAAAGTGCTGTAGAGCTAGTTAAAGAGAAATTTTAAATGATGCCTTTCAAATATCTGCACTATGTATGCAAAGAAATTTATGAAACCAGTTGGCTTTGGGTTGTATTGGAAATAAAAGTCTACTCTCAGGAGGAATCTGACTGCTACTTCCTAATTTTACATGATATTTTGAAGGAGATTCAATATACAAAACAAAGATACAACGTATAGATAAAACACTCCTATTTTATTATTCCTTTTGAGTGGTGTTCCAAGTTATGTGCTTTATAAATAAAAAATAAAAAAAAAAAAAACACCACCTTTACATCTAAATCATTAAATTACTGTTTAAAAAAAAAAAAAAAAAAAAAAAAGCTACAATTCCTCTTAGGTAACACTGTTATTTTATATTTTATTTTTGCATTTTTTTTTATATTTCGTCCTGATAATCAATGAGACTGATTTACTCACAACTGCTTCATGGCAAGAGAAACACATACAGGGCAGGCTGCCACTGAGAAAGCTTTTTCAGTCAACACTACTGTGTCAAACTCTAAGGTGGCATTGGCATATAGATAAATGGTAACTAGGAACAAGTGTGCAAACCCATTTTAACTCCTGGTCCAAGCCAGACGAATTCAAGCTGGTACCTGAATGCAACAAGCTGGGAAAGCTCCTCATATGCAATTCTGTCCAACTCCCCAAGGAGCAGCTAATTTCAGTTACATCACTGAGGTTTTCTAGGCCTCAGTTGTACTTATATCTCTCATCCTTTCACATGACATTTCCTTCACATTCTTTCATATAACATTCACTAGTATAAGAAAAAGGTTGGACATTTCACTATAAGAAGTGAATGAGTGGGTATGTAGCCAAACTGGAAAAAGAAAATTAACCAAACCATCAACACTTATACATAACTTCCTGAGCGAGAATTACATCACCAGTCTGGTCTACTCCTTATCTTAACTCTTGTTTACCAGGTAACAATTGTTCTCTCCTCAGAGTAGTGATTATCTGTTAACATCTTCATGAAATACAACTTGAACTCTGCAAACTCAAAACATTATTGGCAATGAATTTACTAGTACGCTGGCTCCAGTGTAAATGTTTAGGAAGTAACCAAGCAGTTTCGGATACATTTCAGTGCAATGCTTTCACCACCACTAGACTTGCTAGCTTCCCTTAAAACAATTCTACTTATTTTAACCTTCTGTGGTTAGGTCATGATTTTGGTTGGGGTTGATAAAGACAGAAAGTCTTAATTTGGTCACAGAAGTTAGTGGAACTGTTAATGTGTCTCTTCACTCCTCTTATGGGAGTGAAGAGACACAAACCTATGGGGAGAGACAGTGTCAAAAAATACACATTCAAACACAGCTGTGTTTGTTCATGATTTTGTTCATTTTTAAACACAATTTAAATTGTATGTATTATGTATTTTTAAGGAGATGTTGTCCCTACAGATAACAAAATCTGCAGTCCCAAGGAGCTCAGCACAGCTGCACACAGTTCAAGCCAGCACATATTTCAGATGAAGCTTTTTACAGAATGCACCCTGCATTAAGCAAACTCACTAGAGAATCTCTCTTTAAAGCTATCTACTATAGATTAGGTGGTACATACAATGAAAATAAAACATTTTATTATTTAACATCTTCTTAGGGATTAAAAATGCATGCTCAATGTTTAGACAGTTTAAACGGCACTCAAGTTTTATATACTAAGTCAGATGCAGTACTTTTGTTAACTTTTAATGCCAAAACACAAAGAGCAACCTTTTTTGGCCCTCTCCATGCTTATCAGAACCTTGAGAGTTTTAAGAGGGTTTATAACTGCTGATAAACTTACTTTCTAGCACAGCAAAGCATATTTAAGATACTAGAAGTAATGGGACACATTTAATTTTCACAGGTTGTCTATCTCTCTCACCAATATAACATAAGTTTTTCAACAAGTGACAGAAAGCTCTATTGTGCTTCCTTCATGGATTTAATTTCATTGTTTCCTCTTCATTGTTTTCTTTAAATTGATGATGATAAATAGACCATCTTATGTGAGACTTTTGGAGTCTGAATAATCCAATCTTTTGTACTGTATAGTGGATAACCTGTGAACTCCTTTGTAAGCTGACAAAGTAGTTCACTGGTTATCACGAAAGATCACCAAAGAGCAACAGAGCTAAAAACTAGAGCTTTAGTAGAAAGGTCATCAGAATTGAATGAATTTTGGAATATTTGAAACATTACATGCACACAGAATAAACTGCAAATTCTGTCAGAAATCTTGCTTCACAAGTGTGGGTGTCAGGGCTTCTACTGAACGATGAATTCATTCTCATCTGAAAGAGGCGCTTTCTTGACATATCAATCACTCCTGCAATCCTTACTTTACAGTGGTGTGAATGTTTTTGACAGACACTTAACGTGTAATTTTCGTGGTTTGTAGGAGTTAATATGTTGTTCAAGCTTTTAAATTTTATTGCCTCCAAGATATTCAACCCCAAGGTTTGCCAGCTTCCAATATGCAGAGTTGAAGCCCTGTACTGAGTCTAAATTCCTGGACGCTTGAAGAGTCTTTCTTTAGTACCTTTTCAGGATCTATGCTGTATCTTATGCTTTCAAAACATGTTTGTTGTCACAGAAGTATGCATCTATGTTAACTTTTGAGCTGCATTTCCAATGGCATAAATCTTTTTCATCTTCCTAGTCATGACTGAGAACAGAAACCTGAGGGTTTTTTCATCAATATAATGTTTCACAAGTCTGAAATAAAAATCTATTTACGTACTCATTTGCAACCAGACATTCAAGTACAGAACACAGTTTGAGCTAATCTACATAAGAAGCCAATTGTTCTATGACAGCATAGAAAGGCCTCTTCTTCCAGGGCACCAGTTTATAACATATACTTTCTATGTTTTGATGGCAAATAGAAGAAAAAGTGAGTAGGAAAAAAAGGCTTAATTAAAATATAGTTAAATTTAACCAAACATCCATAAGACTTTAAACTTTAAAATCCCACTGAAGCTGGGCAGCATTGCATAGCATGGCATACTGGATTAAGTAACTTGATAAAAAGGAACTACATTTCTTTGATCTCCAGAGGAAGCAACTGAGATCAAATAAGACCATGAATAACACTACTGAATAACCTAGTATGAATCTTTGGAAAAATATTTTTTATATCACAAGTCTATCTCCTTTAGACTTTACCCAGTATATAGTGTGGGAAGAACAGAAGGTAGGACTGGTACACGCAGGAAGAATTTAAAATCCATATTATCCCTATTTGCACAGGTCTCAGGTTATTAAGCACTATTTTATGTTGAAGAAACTGCTCAAATAAGAAATGCACACAATACACAGAAAATATTGGTTGCTCATGTGAGAATGATATTTAGAATTCTAACACTTGATGCTATTCAGATAGCCCAATCTATTAAGCTTATCTTCAGCTCCACTGTAATATATAAATCTTGAAAAGAAAACCCAAAATCTTCCGAGTTGATTCTTAGAAGCTTAGGAAGGAAAGAACAGAAACAAAGAATCTGTGGAAAAAAATATTCAGAGAATGACAAAGAACAGGGACACCCCGCCCCCCAAAAAAAACCCTACAGTTCAGTCTCCATTCCTTCTTTTCATAGTATCTATCAAATACTACCTTTAGCTTTACTGTACCTGTTTTACCACACACTTCCCCAGCTCCACTCCCACTCCCTTTTCTACTGAGTACTTTGCCCTTATTGAGATTAAAACCCCAAAGATTCAAACAACAGTAACACAAGAATTCGGAACTAGGGCTGCTGTTGAATTTAAAGTACTATTACTAAAACCTGATCTCCATGATGTGATTGTCCTTCTGTTATGTTATGTGCTTCAAAAGCCCAATGTGGTGCAGCAGAAATAATTTTATAGTTATTTATGAACTGCATAAAGCACTGAACAGCTGTGAGAGTTAGCAGGTTGGCACAAAGAATCAGAATAAATGTAATAGCTCTCCACTGCAAGTTCAGATGGCCTAGAGGCTAAAATAGAGTCTTTTTCTACAGCAAAGAATAAACCAGGGTGAATACTTTGTCATTGAGCTTAATATTAGGCTATGGAAAAGCTGATCTGGGACAAGAAGGTTTTGGGAAGCTTTTGTTTGTTAGTAGTACTTCTGTGTAGGTTTTTTTTAAGCTTTCTTTTGGTAGTAAACATGAGGTTTAAGATTTTACATGCATGTTTCACACCTATTACAGACTTAGAATTTCAAATGAATTGAAGCTTTCAGTGAACCTTGAGAAAATTACAGCAAAATCCTTGTCTTGCATGAAGACTAAATTTGAGAAATTGCTGAGAGACGTACTTACACATTTCTTTAATTTTGTTTTGGGATTCTTTTTTGAACATAAAAAAGAATTTAATAGCTTCTCATTGTGTTGTTCATTCTTCCAAAGCACAATTTACTGTGGTGAAATTTTTCACATGTTAAATGCAAGAGATTTGCTACATCAGTCAGCTGCGCCTACATGATGGGGGGGAAGGGCTAAAGGGCAGATTTCACACTTGCAAAGGGGTTGCTCTTTTCCTGCATTCCCCTTCAGGAAGAGTCTAGAGAGGATGTCCTTAACACCAATGTTGTCATTATTGAAGTCGCTTTATGGTTGTTTTTTAAACAAATCTTCCTGACTCAGTCTGATCAAATGAATGCTCAGACTGGTGCCTTGGGCATGGAGACATGACTGCAGCTGTCTTGGCTAACATGGGCAAACATCAGCACTTGGTGTCCAAAGAGGTTCAGACCAAGACAATTGGAGAAGGCTCTAAGCCAGTTTGAAGTTGGCCCTGCTTTTGGCCAAGCAATGAACTAAATAAGCTCTAAAGAAATCTTCTGGCCTCGATTATTCTATTCCAGTTGCCACAGAGCAGTCCCCTCTGACTCAAGCAGACTCTTCTATTTCCCCACCTGGGCAGACTTAACGCACTTCAACCTCTAAGGCCTTTTCCCTTCTCCTTTACCCCAAATAATTTCACCACAAAGGCAGCATTGTTCTGCACTCCTACTCAAACACCCTATAAGTCAGTCAGCAAAGCAGGCATTTGCTTTTGAACAGTTATGGAACCCGGGGGGACATGAAGCTAAGAAAATACTCTGAATATCTACCAACAGCTGAAATGTTCTGGAAACATAAAGGACAATGAAGAAGGTTTAAGACAGAACTTTCATACCAGAAGTGGGTTCAAGGAAGAAAGGAAGACAGCCACAGGACACTATTTTTGTAAGCAACTAGTTCTGAAATAGCTTAAGTACATTTTTAAACATACAGTATGAAGATTAGGCAAAAGCAGGAGTTGTCTCCAACTACAAACTGAAAAGATAAACTTCTGATTTTTAAAGATAGTCTACAAGGAATCAGAAAAACCAAAAATGGAGCGTGAGACAAAGTGGTGAAGAACTAGACCCAGAATTACTCTTTATATAAATAATGCATTTCCCAGACAAATATCTCTTAAGGTGAAGCTTAGGATATACAAAGCAAACTACAGCATGACAAGTATGACAAAAAAAACCCTCCAAAAAACAACCAAGAGAGCAGCAGAAGGACTTGCAGACATTAAAAAGGGAGTCAAAAAGTCAAAATAAGACAAGTAGTTGCCTGGAACGTTACATTTTGGGACAGACTCACAGACCAAGAATATGTCTGTCACTTATAAATAAAAGTAAAACAATAAAGGGGATCCCATAATTTCTCAAGCACATGCAAACATTAGAGTAAAAACAGTATGAGCAGGGCTGGAAACAGCATTGTTAACATATTGGAAGGAATGAACATGGTGATAAAGAGTGATTGGGTTATCAATTTTAAAGAAAATGGAATGTTCATTTCAAATTGAACACAGACAAACAACCTGGTGTTGCCATGACATGGTAATTGCTGTTCTTGACAGAAAAGCTGCAGGAAAACAGATAAAACTCAAATGTTGTAATAAAGATTTTATTCCCAACTGAAAAAGTTTATAAGTAAATGAACAGGAAACTAAGGCAAGAGTAAAGATACAATCTGCATATAGCATTACCAAGGTGGGGGAAAGTCTCAAATAGAGTAAAAGATGTGTCACTGTCTGCATTTCAGCATTGGGAAGCTCAGAAGTGGGGCATCAAGCCAAAGAAGCTGTGAGGAGTTTGAGGATATTCCTCAAGCAGCATTCTGAGAGATGGCCTGAAAGAGCCTATCTACTTCATGCTCCTCAGACATTAAGGGCAGGTGAGACTCTTATTGTGTGTGGGACTGACTAAAGTTGGACATCTGAGACAAAACAGGGAAAGACTACTGCTTACTGGCTTCTGAACCAGTGAACTGATCTGTTACCATTCCCCATCTGGTTCAGCACTGCCTGGCTTGGCCCATATATATTTTGTTTCTACTTCATTAGGATTCCAGAAATGGGGTTTACAAGGATGCCCAGATACAAAACCCATACAGCAACTTTTAACTAGACCATTTACCACACAATGCCACTTTACAATCAGTGTTTTTCAAATGAACAAAATGCAAAAATACCATTATAAGATTCCCCCTAAACACAAGTGATGACAGATATGTAACAACTACTTGGAAGTGAAGCGCATATATCCATAGGATTAGTACTTGTTTTGCACATTACTCCAATGGAAATTTCTGTAATGTCTGTGCTTTAAAAAAATACTTAATAGGAATTCTTTTTGAAACTATTCTGGCCTCAAAAGTTTTATTCAACAATTTCAAATGTGCTCAGAATGCCAGTATCACCCATAAAGGACACAATGAGGGGATAATTGACCTTGTCAGCTAGAAGCAGTCTTCTCTTTTACTTGGAACATTTAACTCATAGATGCAGTCAATTACCTTCAGGTAATGCCTGCTTCAGGGGTTTTATTACCCTTCTCCTTTGAAAGGAAATAGATTTACTAGCCTAAGTTAGATCTATTTTGCCTGAAGTTCCAGTGGCATTTTAGCATAATTTAAAATTTTCTCTTATTCTAGTACTAGGATTTAAAAATAAAGTTGCTGACATCTGTGTTTCAGAGCAATCAAATATTCATGAATCTTGCAAGTATTTTTTTTCCATACAGAATTAATTAGAGTGTATATTATAGTAGACCTATAGGTTCAATGACTGATTTTTACTTGTCACATTGTACTGGACAATTTTTAGTCTAAAAGTGAGTCCAGACCTTAGAATTGTTTGAGAGAGTGTTGTGGTTTAAGCCCAACCAGAAACAGATCCATGCAGCCACTCACTCGCTTCCCCCTTCCCCCCCCAACTCCCTGTGGGATGGGAAAGAGAATCAAAAGAATGTAAACCCCATGGGTTGAGATAAGAACAGTCCAATAAATAAAGTACAACACAAAACTACTACTGCTACCACTAATAGTAATAATAAGAAGGGAAATAACAAGGGGAGAGAATATAAAACCAAAAAGGGAAGGAAAAAAACCTCCAAACAATAAACACAAGTGATGCACAATAAAATCTCTCACCACCTGTAGAACCATAACCAACCTGACCTGAGCAGCGATCTGGGCCTTCCAGGTAATTCCCTCCATTTATATACTGAGCATGACATGTTGTGGTATGGAATACCCATTTGGCTAGTTTGGGTCAGGTATCCTGTCTCTGCTTCTTCCCAGAATCTTGTGCAATCAGACTGAAGAGTCCTTGGTCAGAGTAAGCATTACTGAGCAACAACTAAAACATTGGTGTATTATAAGCATTGTTCTCAGACTAAAGTCAATCAATACACAGCACTGAACCAGCTACTAGGAAGGAGAAAAATAACTGTTACAGCTGAACCTGGGACAAAGAGTCTGTAGGTCTTTAGCTTAAGCTAGAAATCCTGGCAGAATAAAAACAGAGCACAGCAGTATGCCATGGATTACCATTCTATTACCAGTATAGTGTTTGCCCAGGAGTTTGTGTTCAGCTCTACGAAATCCCAGCTGACAAGAAGCCAGCAGAGCAACAACTGTAAAGAAAAAGGTTGGAATGTAAAGCCCATGGCTCACACTTGGGCCCCTTGTTAAGTACTTGTTCAGCACAATTAAAACCCTCAAATTCCCTTCTCTCCCAAAGAAGCACAGCAGAAGGAAGAGCCAGATTCACACGAGCCGAAAATGGTCTGATCTTAAATGAAAGTACTTTTGACCTTCCTTATTCCAACTCCTATATAGTTAACTTGTTTTGGTTTTATTTCTTTTCTCCTTTTTTTTTTTTTTTTCTTTTTTAAATATTTACAAATCTATACAAATCTATACAAAGGCTAGCAGAAAGAGTCTTGGCTGCATCAAAGAGAATCAAACCAGCAGCTGAATTTAACTACTTATTCAGACAGTCACAATTCATGTTAATGTAAGATCCCATTTTCATCAAGGCTAAAAAACAAAGCAAAAAGATAATAAGATTCATGGGAAGCAAAAGAAACTTTCTACAGCACTTGCAAAGAAGTAGTGCATGGAATTGCAAGCAGTCCAATATTTTGTTCATTAATTCCTTATTAGATAGTTCTACAAAGAAGAACGAGGACTGCTGGATTACACATCCTACTGCAAGTCCCCAGACACTCCCTATATTGTGTTTATTTTCACAGAAGCAATAGGTTTTAATTCTACAGTAATTAGTTCCCAATTTTCCTCCAGAGCAAAAATATATTACATTTCCTACTAAACTGAAAATGGATTCTATCAAGCAGCTGCTGTCTTGCAACTCACTGATAAAAGAGCAAAGGGAAAACAATTTAAGAGTCTGCATTCACTTTGGAAAGCTACTGAATCCAACAACTGTTAAGTGGAGAAAAGTAAGGCTAAAAACAGTTTAGGCCTTTGTAGAAACACTAATCTTATTCAATATTCACTAGACAGACTACAGTATGTATTTACATCAATTTCTTTTACCTGTAAAAAATATGTATCTTGAAAAGAAAAATCCAAGTCATTCATATTTTCCTGCAAGTTTGATCACAATTCGTTCAATTGACATCTTCAGCATCTGAAATCTATATCAAATTTCTAGTTTGCAATTTCAGCAAAATGCATTCAGTGTTTTTTTTCCAACACTGAAGTTTAAATATTGGTGGTGACTGAAGATACGCTGTTGTCAAACTTTAAAGCTTGACCCAAAACCCTTTTTCTCAACATGGGATCAGAATAACAAATCTCCAAGCCTAGTTTCAAGCAACTTCCTTCTTGAACCGGCATCAAACTAGTGAACATTCTGCTCCCTTTCTGATGTCTACAGAATGGAATAAAACCTCCAAGGAAATATGGGAGAAGCTGATGGGAAAATGAAAAACATTCAAATAATCCAGTGAAAACACTGCTTTAAAAGTCCAATCTTGAAGAACAAAGGACTGGAAAGCAGTTGTTTTGTAATGAAAATTCCCATATTTTTCTTAAAACTAAGATAGAAGATCAGCCAGTTAAGACTTTTTTAAGTAGCTATCACTTTCAGCAGCATTGTTTTTGAAACATGTTTTCTGAGATTCTAATAAAGAACACAGTAGACATTTTCCTGACCAACTTTTTTTTATTCATTCCAAAAAGTCTGAAAAGCTTAACCAATATGTTCTCTATGTTTCATCTTTGTAGCTTTCATTTCAGGTTCCAGCATCTTCTCTGGTAATCACAGCTGCTTCTGGAGAACAGTGCAGCAAGACCAAACTCATCTCTCGAGGTGGGATCCACCTCACTCTTTGTGGATACAGTGAGTACATTAGGAGCCATTGTGCAGCACAGAAGCCTTGGTGCAGAGCTCACAGCTTCTGAGGGCTGGACAGTCCAGCCACAGAACAGGTATACCCATGCAATCAAGGTGTGGAGATCTACAGGTCAGCTTTCATAGAAAGCATGCTTAAACCTTGAAGCATTATTTAATTTTGACACACCCCTGTGCTCGTACATCTATCTAAGCAGCTTTGGGAGCAGAATGAAATCCCACTCTTCAGATTCAGAGCACAGCAGAGCTAGGTCATGACTGCTCCTGCCATCACTAAAAGATATCCAGTTTTACCTGTCAAAATCTCAGGGTGCAACTTGGACACAAAAGTTACTGCTGCAATTAGCTGTGAAAAGATGAGCTACAGAAACAGAAAGTGAGTTTCAAGTTCTTGCTCACAGCTTCGTTAAAGATCATCCTTAGAGAAGAGCTGAAAGAAATTATGGTCTTCTAGACTTTACTCCCTCCCCAGATGTCCCACACTGTTTATTACTTCTTTTCTTTTTCAGTACGGAGAATGAGCTCTTGGAGACCATACAAGTCAACTCCACCTGTAATGAAGACTGGCCAGCAACAACTTTCATATGAACATAAAAATGAAGTGCAATTATTAGGCAATACTTGTGTTAATAGTAATAATATAAATAGCTCTTTAAAAAACTGTCTAAAGAGAAATGCAAAAAGTATGAGAAAATATAGAGAGAATTACAGTTTCCTATTTGCATTTATATAAGATTGTTTTTTCCCCTTGTGAATATTTCAAAGTATTTTACAGAAAAATAATTTTAAATTCTTTCCATGTGCTGCCCATCTGAGGATTGAATACTGTTCCATTATTAAATATGAATACACTGGGTTTTTGCTACATCATAAAGGAAAGATTTAGCAGGGACAAGGGTAGAGCTGTTTTGCTGTCTTTCCAGCATTAACATTGCTTCTACCTGTTAACAGAGCACTAGTTCTAGTCTACCACTTCAGTTGTAAGGTTTGTGGTTGCACTGTCACTGCTTTGTGTGAGGCTTCCTGCTTCCACATTCGTTTCGCCTGGCAGAAACTCCAAGTCTTAATCAAAGAGAGCTACACAGAACTAGCTAGCCTGAATTCTGATGGATGTGCAAAGACAGAAACAAAAGGAGTGATCAGAAAAAGATGGACTGAGGAAAAGTAACACGAGAAGCATGGCAGAAACTAAGTAAGAAAATTGTATTTTCTTCTTCATGCGCAACACTGCTCATTGGGAAACTGCATTCTATCACTGGCTGTGATCCTATCACTGGCTTCCCTGCATTTCCTTACACACACCTTTCTCTGTCTCCACCCTCACTGCACACCATTCATCTTGAAAACCCTTGGATATTGTCACAAGAGTTTTCACAAGATGATGCTGACATTACACATACACACTGAATTAACACATTCACATGTATAGCTTGTATCCTTCTAAGAATATAATCAGACCAAGAATTTTCCAAATATTTTCATATTTGGAACAGTGTTTTGCACAACTCTTTCTTCAGGCTTGAAATAAAAACAGTAACTTGTGAACTACAAATCAGCTCAGAACGATTGCTTTGGTATTAGCTTGATTTTGCTCATCAACAATTACAAGAAAAGGCAGCTCTAAGCCTCAAACAGGTGATGTTTGAGGAGTGGATGTGGTGTAGTACCTCTTCTGGGTTACTCAGAGAAAAGGAGTATCCTTTCCATGCCCAAAGTGTCCTTTTGTCTAAAAAAAAAAAAAAAAAATATATTTGATTATTTTATAGAAGCAAAATAGTTGAAGGCCATTATTTCACCATCAATAAGGTGATCATGAATACTCGTCAAGAATTCACACTGGCAACCCAGCCTCAGGTACAACCTAAGACTGCACAAATTCTCTTGTCTTCATCCAAGTCATCAATAAAATACTCCTTAGCAGAAGCTGACATCCTATTCTGTCAAACAGCACTACACTTTTTTCGTTACTATGAATTATCAAATTTAAGCCAAATGCATACAGCTTTCCAAATAAGGTAAATACTGAAGACCCGGTAGCATGACGTGGTAGCATGTTGTGCTTCCTTGCTCCATTCCAACCATTCCTCAGCAAGTAGTAGCTTAAACCACGACACATATCAAGACTACAGTTTCTTACAGTCTCTCCTCTGACATCTATCCGAATTTCAGAGAAAGAAAAATATTGTAGGAACTACTGCAACTCAGATACTTCACTTATTTTCATGAACCTTGCAACATTTGGTACCACTCTACATTCTTTAGTTCTCTAATTTCATACAATTTTGATAAATACTGAACATTTATCACCAATTATACAAATGAGTAAGAATTAAGCATTGTTTGATAGGAGACATGCATTACATTAACTGCAACAAAAATTACAGGGACAATGAAACACTACTGCTGGTGGTACTGCTCACTGGAACCATTGCTATTTTGAGCACTGCTTACCATTAAAGATGCAATAAGACTGTAATTTTACCTGAATTTAGCCTTCATATGCAATAAATAGATAGGAAAAACTAGCAATTATCATCACAGCTAAACAAACAGAAAGGTATATTTTAGATACAACTGACAAGTCAAATGTTAAAGATTCCAAATGTTATGAACAACTTGCCTTGCAAATTCTGAGGGGCAGTAGTTTAACCTTGCAGACCCTTAGAGGAACAACTGTCAACTGACCAAATCTCAAAAAGAAAGAAGCATGTTAGGGACAGCAGACAAAGGTTAGTACAAAAATTAATATGACAGGTACTGTATTATTTTATCATTGTCTTTGTTCTCAGAGCAACAATAAAGGGTGTGGAATAGAATTCTAGCCACAAATGATTAAGACAAAATGCTTTTAAGCCACAGAAACAAGTTTCAAATTTATTCAAGCTCACCATAAGCTTGCCTTCCACAGAAATGATTCAACTTTCCTCTCCTGCTTTCTCCATTTTATCTATTCCCAGACCCCACGATTTAGCTACTGATACACAACCACTTCATTTTGCCAATGTACTTTTAAAACCCCTCACACTGCTGCTGAAGCAGACAAGCTAATGCAGGTTTGGAGCTGCTAATGTGATCCTTTCCTGCCATCTAGGGGACACATATTGGCACGCAGAAGATTGTCTTCACATATACAGGAAAACTTCCCACACGAAATGCTTATCTCCACCCAGCAAACCGAAATTCAACTGGAGAGTAGCACAACTAACAAGAAACAAACCTAACTGAAGAGACCACATGCCTAAGAGTTTAATTCTGTCATAATCCTAAAATTTTGTACAGTAAATCTCAGTTAAATGCCCAGCAAAAAAACTGCAGTGATAATTTAAATCCCACTTTTAAGATGTACAGCCATGTCTTCCAAGCTACTCAGCTACATGTAAAGCCTTCTGATTTTCCTGAATACCTCAAGAAAGCAAGATCTATACTGCTAAAAACAGTAACTATCAACAACCAACACAGACAAGAAAAAAAGTTTGAGATGTCTGAGGTCCCCAAAAGTGAGGAAGTCAGCAAATAGTTCCATCATTCCTATTATAATGAAAATTAAGCTCAGTATCAGAAGCTGAGTATGATGCACTTTCTCAGATCAGTATCCTCCTGTCTGTATGGTGAGCACACATACTGTGTGACACCACACACCTTTTTATTGCTCTACTTTGTTTCTGAATATTGCTACTTAATGTCAAAAGCCAGAATCACAGAATTGTTTTGGTTGGAAAAGACCTTAAAGCTCATCCAGTTCCAATCCTCTGCCACAGGCAGGGACACTTTCAATGAAACCAGGCTGCTCAAAGCTCCATCCAACCTGGCTTGAACACTGCCAAGGATGGGGCAATCACAGATTCTCTGGGCAGCCTGTTTCAGTGTCTCACCAGCCCCATGGTGGTTAAATAAAGAACTTCTTCCGTATACATTTTAGAAGTCATTTCGGGTTGTTCCAACGTGCAAGTTCTTATTGCTAGTATTGGCATCGTGGCTGTGTTTTTCAGACTTCCGCTATTCACTGCTGCCTTCTGTGCTCTTTCACAGAGCAAACTCTGCAAAAAAAGAAAAAGCAAACTCAGCTAAATACTACGCATAGTCAAATGCACACACAAAAAATCTAAACAATTTCTTCCTCCTCTTCTGTTTGGATTTGTTTTGTTCTTACTTTGAAAGAGAACAGTCCACTAAAACAAACACCTTTCACTAAACCAAACAAAGACTCTGCTTCTCATGGCTGAAATGATGTGAAAGTTTAAGATCAAAGTTGAAGCTTCCCCTGAAATGAACACAAGCAGGTGTACAACCAAGATGTTTTGTGAACTGGCTACAGTTGCACAAGATGTAGGCCCAGGAATTGAAGATTAAATGCTTTTCCTATCCCCTACACATGAAAACATTATGCTACTTTGATACCTCTGCTACAAAGCACAAACAAACCCCAAATATAACAGAACTCAGTTTTATAAAAATAAAAATTATAATCAAAGAGTAGCTATGCCCAAGTCATCTTCCGATTGCTGTGCACAGTGTGTTTAAACAGCTGGAAAGAATCACTGGCTTGGGGATAATGATGCTCTTTACCACCTGGACAAGAAAATCCCCAAAATAAATGAAAAGCCACATATATCTGCCAACTCCTTTACAGCAGGACAACATAAATCCATGTAAGACACCTTAATTTGTTGTACTGGAACATAGTATACGCTTGTGCAGTACAAACATAGGTTTGAGCAACACTGCTGCTGAAAAAAGGTCTGTCTCAATACTATATTTATGAAATTAGCTAGTCACAGAAAAAAAGGAAGGTCTCCTGCAAGATCATGATAACAGCACACATTTCAGAACACTGTGGTGAAGAGCAAGCCTTACATTTGATACAGAAAAAACTTGCAGAGATCCAAACTAGAAAACTGCTAGTGCCAATAGGCATCGGAGGAAGCTGTACCATGGATTCCAAGTGTTGAGACAGCCTGCCTTGCTAAACTTTGGGAAAACTGTGCCCCTGTACCAGAAATTGTTTTCCAGGTTCTATAGAACATCCAGCAAGGAGACTATATCCCCAGATTAAAATGCCAGCAGTGTCTTGGAAATGGAGATGCCAAGGGCTAGAGAGTAAACATGAACACAGACAAACTGAAAGTTCTTAAGCTATGCGTCAAAAGGAAAAAAAAAATACCACAGTGAAATTAAATTGGATTTAACGAGAGCTGTATGAGGAAAATGTAGCTTTCGTAGCAAAACCTATAGTGTATGACCACCTTGTTTTGTCGAGTACCCCACATGCCTCTGTGAGCATATTTAGTCAGAAGACTAACATAAGGTACACCCTTTATACAAACTGCCATGAACAGACTTATTAACTGTGGAAAAACTACACCATACATATTCAGGACCTTTCAGATTGAACCTTGCACTTAATGAAGCAAATCACAAAGAAGTCACTTTCAGCCAAGGAGACCTTCCATGCCTATAGAAGCTGACATATTCAAGCTTCAGCTTTCTGAAAAGAAAGCAATTTTATGTCAGATTTACCTATTTGCAGTGACAACCACCTAGTTTTACAAAAGTTCTGAGCTACCCAACATTCCATTATTTCATTGAATTGTACCTACAAAATTTTCTCTTCATTTATCATACACTTTTATTTCCATTATCTTAGGAAACGAAAGCCACAAGGATGTGAGTTTTCTGGGTTTGTTTTTTAAATGTGATAAGTGTGGTTTCAGGAAGGTAACTTTATCTAAAGTGTTTCAGGAGGTATATCCCTATGCAAGAGATGCATCATGACCATTTCCTCCTAATCAGAGTTAGATATACCTCAGGTGAGAGACTGCACTTTTTTTTTATTTTATTAAAGACAAAACCATGCCTTGTTCTTTTCCCCCAAAACAATCAAGAGGGCCATACACCCAGTTAGTGCTTTCTACAAATATGCAAGACTACATTCTAAATTACATAAACCTAAAAAAAAATTTCAATTACAAACTGAAATTAAGTCACCAAACAAGAAATCTCATTCACGGCATTTTATTTTTTCATTTATCATTTGCTTCCCCAACAACCAATCTTATTTTCACACATTAGAACAGTTGTTAAGCATGAATATCAGAGCAAGAACTTTTAGTATCACATTTTACCCTTGCATTGCATTCCTTTCTTCTTTAAGGAATACTTTTAACTGATGTATTTTCTGACACTGACTTGACACTCAATACAGTCTCTCTCTTAAATGCGACTTTTGTTAATCAGCATTAATACACTTCATTCAACCAATCAGTGTTTCCACCAGTATTCAAAGTCTTTGCTTTAACACTTAGGACAACTTTTAAAATTTCATTAAGCTTTGTTCAAAGAAAAATGAAAGCAAATTGAAATTTACACATCATAAAATTTTATTAAAGAAAACTCAGCATGCTTGACAAGATTTACAACAAAAACATTTTGTCATTAAAGGCCTACAGTCAATTAGCCACATGGTTCTAGTAACTAGACTCCATGTGGTGTTCAGGCATGTAAAAGTGCAGAATGGTGCTTTTGGAAAGCCTGTCAAGCATTTCTATAGGCTAGATAACTGACTGCTGCTGCTGGGATTTAACTATTTTATGCCCACTATTGTTTTTTGGTGTTTTTTTTTTGTTTTTTTTCCTAAGATTTCGTGGTTTGGGATTTTTGATGTCTAATGCTCTCAATTAACTTCATCCATACCTTTAGATTCCCTTTACAGATCTAACTTCACCATTTATCCTCTTCAAACTGATTTGTTACTAGGTCCAGGCTTTCACCACCTGCTTTTTTCAAATGGAAGCTCTCTCCCTCTTCAACTTTCAGTTCTTAAATTTCAGGTGAATGAATCTAATTTGAACACCAAAGGTTCTTTGCTCCAGCAAATAAAACTAAAAACAAAAATTAAGGCAAAACATTTCCTCGGCAACAGAATCTGAAAACATATTTGACAGTAGGTAAATAAACATCAATATTAGCTTTGCTCTGAAGTCTCCAGATATAGCACCATTACTCTGTCCTGTTTATAAATCTGGCTTCCTTTTTAATTTTGCATTCATTTAGGAAACAGCACTCTCACAAAAAAGTGAGGAAGGCTCATGTATACAGTATTAAAAATTTTAACAGGTTACAGTAAGTCTATACATAACACTGGCTGCCATGATTCTAAATTTAATTATCAAGAAGTTTATTTTAAAAAACATATTCAAGTTCTAAATGACTAAACCATCACTTACTATCAAATTTTTAACCACTGCAGAGATGTATTTTCAAGTAAAAGAATCGTATCTTAGATCTACGTACCACAGAAACTAAGAATGAAATAGACTTCTTTTGAGGCAAAAGTTCAATTATATACCAGGTTAAAAGCCACCACAATATTAACCAACTCATTACTGCAATTTATTAAATGCTGAACAAGTATTAACTCCTGCGCTGGCTAGAACTCTGTTAATGTTCCAGGAAGCCCAGCTGGACATACGGTTATCCTCAGAGGGTAAAGCTATGCCAGAGTAAAGTTAACTTACTCGCTACTTTTTTTTTATTAAGTAAACTGCGCTCATTTATGTTAGTCAGTTATATAAACTATTTAGAAAGAGGAAGTGTGAAATATTGACAATGACAAAACAGAGTTTAAAAAGCTATCATTGAAAAAGTTAGGATACATATTCAGAGGAATTTCAATGCTTAAAACCAGATTCACATATGATCATCCAGTTGAAGATTAGTGTGCTAAAAAAAAGTTAAGAAAATACTTTGCGTTTCAGTTCAACTGCACTTGATTCAAGTACAGCCTGGGGGTTGGCTGATATAAATTAAAAATGGTCACTGCTTCAGCAGCCAGAAGTACAGAAAAATGTACATGTTCACAGGATAAATAGAAGTCTCTTCTTTTTTTGGGGATTAAGGGGTGGAAGTGTAGGAAAAGCAGCTATCTCACTCCAATACGGGAAGTCATCCACTCCAAGCCTTGGCATAATCTGGAAGACAAGAGATGTTATACTGGTATTAGTTCTACTCCAAAATCTTTAAAGTATTTCCTACCTGGTTTTATGTTTAAAAAACATCTACTTAAAATAAATAAAACCAGCTGGAATTAGGACTGAAACCTGAACAAAGTAAACAGCGTTTTAAACTAAGTCTACTTAGGTTTTAACCACAAGAAGATGGCCAAGCATGCTATTTTATTGAAGCTTGGCATTCCATTTTTTTCCCTTTGTAAATCTAAAAGACACTATTCTTAATACGCTTACTCATAAAAGTACATGGAATCAATTAAGATTTTCTACAGGTTTCCCATGGAAGACTGCTAACATGACGGCAGGACCTTTACAAACTACTACTAAAAAACAAAGGACTAGTTACCCAGACTGAACTGGTTCATGAGAAGGCAGTGTATAAGAAACTCCAAAACCCCATTACAAAATTAAAAATGCTTATATTCAGCACCGAAATTGCATGGAATTTAATCTGCTTACTCACTCAATTTGTATTTATTTAAAAGTCCTACATTTCAGAAGACAGACTTCTAGAGATCTAGTTACCTAGTTTAGGCTTTCTTTAAGCTTTACTTTTGTAAAGTAGTTCAAGACTTACCTTAGGTATTACATATACTAAATACACCTTTATATATATTATATATACTTAAAAACACCTTTAGCAAAACAGGCAGGAAGAAAGCAAAGTTACCTCTTACAATGAAGCAATACAATCCAAAGACTAAAAAACCCTCTTCCCCGCTC
>JASSUY010005809.1:0-20070 GCA_032466535.1 Forpus xanthops | reverse complement strand
CCCTGTGTCCAACCTGGCCTTGAGCACTGCCAGGGATGGGGCAGCCACAGCTTCTCTGGGCACCCTGTGCCAGTGCTTCAGCACCCTCACAGGGAAGAACTTCTTAATATCTCATCCCAGACTCCCCTCTGTCAGGTTAAAACCATTGCCCTTGTCCTGTCACTGTGTGCTTTTGTAAAATATCCCTCTCCTGCTTTCTTCTGTTCTCCTTTAGGCACGGGGAGCTGCTCTGAGGTCTCCTCTTAAGGAGCCATCTCTTCTCCAGGCTGAACCAGCCCAGCTCTCTCAACCTGTCTCCATAGGAGAGCTGCTCCAGCCCTCCTGAGCATCTTTGTGGTCTCCTCTGGACTTGCTTGAGCATTTTCCACTTCCCTCTTGTGCTGAGGACCCCTTCATGACTCTGCAGATCAACTTTCCAGGCAGAGAGGGTCATGTTTTCTACATCCAGCTCCCCTGCTAGGCATATCTCTCTTACCCTCCTAATAAGCTTTACAAGAGCAGCTGAGGTCCTCTTACAAACTGATGCACTGCCAGTAAACAGGAGCAGGATCTGCCTGGTGACATCTGCCCCATCACTGTGTGCTGCAGTGGGATGCAAGTGGAAACTGGAAGGAGCTCACTCAGTCCTGCATCACGCAGTCAGAATGCTGCTCTAGGTTAGCAGTTTGCTGGCTGGAGCGGTGTGGCTGACAGGTATGTGAAATCAAACCACCTTGGAGGGGTTAAGCTGTGGTTTGTTGTAATGCTTGGGAAGGAGAAAGTCAAAGGTACCAAAACAGTTTTCAGTGGGGGTCAGCTCTGGATGTGGTGACCTTTCTGCTCTGACCACTCCCCAGCTTAAGGTTGAACTGTGCTGCTCCAACCTCAGGGCTGTTTACATATAGGCTCTAAAAACAACGTTGCTCCATCAAATTTTCACACTTCCATTTGTTTTAATAGTTAGGGAAATAAAATAATCAGCATTTCAGAAATTCCTCTTCTCGCCTCAATGAAACAGGCAGTCCCACAACTTCATTTTCAGCTGCTTTTCCTGTTTCCCACACATTGCAGTCAGCAACCTTTGCCCAGGGCAGAGTGACCGCTGATTCATATGGAAGACCCGAGTCCTGCCTGTGGCGGTGGGGATGCTCTGACAAATGGGATGTTTGTTCCACTTGCAGGCCAAGGGAAAAGGAATTCCTGGAATGATATGGGTAAAAAATGTACTTGTTTCTTTTGGCAGTCTGGCTTGGACAGTCCTTGAGCTGTTGTGTGGTGGTTCTGTTTACACCGAGAAAACCCAAGCAAACAGGCTGCCCTGGGCTATCAGCATGGCTGGAAGTTTCCAACATATTTTCCCTGCATATCAAGAATTTGGATGTTTGCCATACAATCTTTCTACAGAACCGTGAGTGGGAAGCACTCCAGTTGTGCTCAGTCTAAGTTCTCCAACTACTGCTTTTCCAGGAATGCTCAGTGCAGCCCCCATCGAATGAGATACCTCTGAATTTGTCCTCTCTTGATCTAATTCTTTGGAAACAACTGTCCCTTCTGAGCTTTTTTTAGTGCTTACAATGCTATTATATTCATCTAATCCTTGCCACCCCTCACCTGTATAATTACCAAGCAGTGACAAGGCTGTTTACCACGATGATACTAGCAGTTTTCATGGCAGTCATTCTTATTCAGCAGAGATGCTCCAGGGAGGCCTTATAACAGTCTTCCAAAACCTAATGGAGGCTACAAGAAATATGGATAGGGACTTTTTACAAGGGCCTGTAGTGACAGGACAATGGAGAACGGGTTTAAACTGACAGAGGGGAGATTTAGATGAGTTCTTTGGCAGAAGTTCTGCTCTGTGAGGGTGCTGAGGTGCTGTGCCCGGAGAAGTTGTGGCTGCCCCATCCCTGGCAGCGTTAAAGGCCAGGTTGGATGGGACTTGGAGCAAGCTGCTCTAGTGGAAGATGTTCCTGCCCATGGCAGGGGGCTGGAACTGGAGGAGCTTTAAGGTTCCTTCCAGCCCAAACCAGGCCAGGATTCTGTTCTCTGACTCTGTAATCTCGCCCACTTGCCCCACTCCTGCTATGGCTTCAGTGCAAGTAGCTCAAGCCTGTGCTTGGGAAAACCTCTTTTGGTTGGCTTTCATGTTGAGCTTGTGCTGTGAGAGCATTCTTACAGCTTTTCAGGCTTTGTTGTTGCTACTGTGTTAAAATTAAAGGCCTATCTATGCTTTCCAGCTTGTTTGGGAGAAGGTAATTAATGCAGGTTGTGGTCTCCCTCTGCACTTCCCCACCCCAGCCCTGTGTGCTCTTTCATGGCATCTGGGGCAGTTTTGCTTTCTTGTGCAAAGAAGAACTTAAGAACTCTTCAGTAGCATATATCAATAGAGATTATAGTTCCAGGAATCCTCTCCAAGCTTTATTTATCAGGGAAATAGCAGAAGAGTTGTTCATCTTGCCCATAAACAGGCTTCCGGTGCTTCTGTTTAGTCCCTGTTTATTCTGTTTATCCCGTGGTTAAAACAAAAATGAAAGTCTAAGATGTAAATCAGCTGATTAGTCTCTCTTGCTGTGTTCAGACCTGGGTAGCTGGGTAAGAGCAGACAGTGGTGCTGCCATCCAGCTGGGGATGACCTTAGCTGAGCCTCTGTGCCTCTGTTTCCATCTGTGTGAAAAGTTCATCGTGATCCTGACTCCTTTTTCCTGTTTTTTGAAAGGATTTTGACCCCTGCTGCTGAAAAGAGCCAGACACTGCTCTTCATGATTCCCCCAGGTGCATGGGATAAAAGCAGGCTGCCTTGGAGGAACAGGCTCCCTTCTTTGGGGAGCTTGGTGTTGCTGGAGGTGCAGGGCTGTCTGAAGTGTTTACATCCTGCGCTTCTAAAGTCATATCTGTAGGCCATCACTTCGGGTTGAAAATTGATTTTATTAGGTGAAAATGAAAATGAGCTGAAGAAATGAACTGCAAGCCACATTGCAGCGCTCGGCAAATGCGTTATCCAGCCTTGTGTGCCCGGATGTAATGAATACACAGAGACCACCTACTTTGAACACTCCTCTGATTTCCCAGTTTCTTTAAAGTCTAATAATATTGGCAATGCAGGATGAAAGCAATTGTGAAAAGTGAAAAAGTCCTTGTTTGCCTATCCTGTCATCTGGGCTCTGTTTCACTGAAGCTGAAAATGAAGGTAACTTGCCTTAATGCTGGAGGACAGCTTTTAGTCTAATTGAACCATGCATCGGCCAGAACCCGGTATTGAGCCTTCAGTCTCGGGTTAATCCCTTTTATTGGCTTGGGTGCAGGTTATCATCCCTTCTTATCAAACAAGGACCCCTTTCTTCTTGCTCGGGATCAGAACTAAAAGCCAGTTGAGAAAGAAAATGACAAATTCAAAGCTTTAAGCCTCCCTTCCCCCCTAAAAACCCTCCTCATCCTGCACATCCACGAGGTGCTGTGCGGCACACACGCTTCAGCTGCAAGGCCTGGGTGCATTTTTGTTGCTAGGAAGCTCCCTCCCCTTTCAGCTGTGATTTCAGCTTCAAAGTGCCCCACTTGGCTCAATTGTTTTGCCCAGCATTTGCCGATCAGCATGTCAGATTAAATTTATGAGCGGTTGACTAGTGCTTAGTATTTGAACACCTGCTTCAGCCTCCTCTTCTGGCACGGCTTTCGGAGCAGAGGTATGTTAAAGCCATCGATAGCGAGCATCTGGTGTGGGGCAGTGATGGATTTAAGGGGAATAAAGATGGATTTTGGGGGGAGAAAAATAATAAGTAGTTATTTTTAGTGGTCAAAGTCCAGGATCACAATTCTGACCTTAAACTCGAGGAATCTGCTTAAACCAGCACGGCCAAAAATCCCTCATGTTTAGTATCAGACTGTTTTGGTGATTATGGGTCAGATCACCAAAAAGTAAGTTAACAATGCACTCTGCATGCTTTAAACACAGGCAAAGGTTTTTAAATAGGAAATCTTCGACAAAGGTTATCCTGTGTATGCTTCTAATTTATCCTGTACTGGGTTTTGGGCATCACTTATTCTGACATGGTATTATTTAAATGTATAAAACAACCAAAAATCCCACTTTCTTTTCTCTATACTCAGTCCCTTTTTTGGTCTTTTGCAACAGCTTCTGCAATCAGAGGAATATATTAAACAGGTTTTACGATGATGGACAGGAGGAGAAGAAAGAAACTAAAGGTCAGGACAGTCTAATAGGGGATACGATAAAATAAAGACTTTATAAAGGCCTTGAACTCTCTGTGCTCCTGCAGAAGGGTTTCTTGCATTTCCCCATGAATCATCTGGTCTGTGACTGAGAAACAGGATCCTGAACCAGGTGAACCATAGGTCTGATCCCACTTGGTATTTTAGTTCCCCTTCGCACAGTCCAAACTCCAGCAGTTAACAGCAATTCAAGGTGTATGACCCAGCAAATACTGATGCTTCAAAAGGAATCTGATCCTTTGTCTGTTTCGGGGCTGTTTGGACAAATCCTTCCCATCGCCTTCTGTATTCCCTTTGAGATGCTTTCCCCACAGGCATCCGGGAAGAGAAGGTTGTGACGTCTTTGTCAGTTTTGTTCCCTTCCATATTGTCCTTTGGTAAAAGCATAGCATCAGATGGTTTTGTCATGCAGACCAGCACAATGCCTGCTGGCCTGGGTATCCAAAATATAGTTTTATTGTTGTGGAAAGGCCTTAATGAGGAAAGGTAAAAAAAAACCCAACCCCAACCCTGTTTAATAAAGTGCATCAAGTGCCCTTGGGAAAAATTAGCACACAATGACTTTTTGTGCCGCCAATTGAAGCAGCAGATCGGGGCAGTGATAGGCTTTACAGGAAATATTAAAAGAGCACAGATGGCTCAAGTTTACATGTTTACAGTGGAGCTGGAACTGCAGCTAAACCCTTCCAGTAGAGTATAATTTACTCGGAGGTCATAGACCTCATGGTTAAGAATGAACCTAAAGACTATTGTAAACACGTTATTAGGGTTTGTGGAGGTTTAATCCCGGCATTTTCCCCTTCTTTTCTGCAACATTAGAAGCAATTGGCTGCAGCATGAGTGAAAAGAGATACTTAAAGCATGGAAAAATGTGACATTCTGTTGGCGGGGCTGAGCTGTTGCAGGGAGCTGGGATGGGGTTATGCAATTGCTACTGTTACTATGTAATTAGAAGCTCTTTGGCACTGATTTACCTTTGGGCTCACAATGTGATTATAAAAAATAGTACTGAAAAATGGAGCTAGAAACAAGCTGCTTCAGCAATTACAGGAGTGTCTGCTGGGCCCTGCAGAGCTGTGGTTCACAACTGGAAACAGTCATAGAATCAGATAGGTTGGAAAAGACCACCAAGAGCATCCAGTCCAGCCATTCCCCAGCACTGCCAAGGCCACCACTAACCCATGGCACTGAGGGCCTCGTCTCCACAGTGTGTGGACACCTCCAGGGTCGGTGACTCCAGCACTGCCCTGGGCAGCCTGTTCTAATGCCTGAGCATCCTTTGAGGAAGGAATTGTTCCTCAGCTCCATCTAAACCTGCCCTGGTGCAGATTGAGGCTGTTTCCTCTTGTCCCATCCCTTGTTCCTTGGGAGCAGAGCACAGCCCCCTCCTGGTTCCATCCTCCTCTCAGACAGTTGTAGGAGCCATCAGGTCCTCCCTGACCCTTCTCTTCTCCATCTGAACCCCCCAGGTCCCTCAGCCATTCTCCATCACACTGTGCTCCAGGCCCTGCACCAGCTCCATTGCCCTCTCTGACCCTGCTCCAGCAGGGAGGCTGGCCAGAGAAGAGATATCAGAGGACTGCGTCAAGTCCTTGCTTTACCACAAGCTTCCTGTAGGGACCAGGTTCAACCAGCTAGATGTGTTCTTATTTAGGTAACTAATTAAGTGCTTATTCAATTATGTATTTACAGTTTGTCAGCTCTTTAGGACAGGAACTGTCACATCCAAAACTCAGACTGAAGATGGATTTTAAGAAGGCCTGTAGCAGGCTCTGGTGTAGGATAAATAAGATGGGGTCACTATGGGCAGGAGAGCCTTGTTAGGAAACAACTGCCTTCAGTGTCAGGTGTATGTGCTTTGTTCCCTGTAGGAATTGGCAATCTTGGTCAATCAAACATCTGCTTAGTTTAATGACATCTGAACCTGGAGCCATGTTCTGCCTCGCCTGCACTTTGAGCTATTTTGTTTACTTCAAACAGTACCTAACTCATAGCAATAGGACAAGCAGCTAACCTGGCCCAGACACTGAAAGTAAATGCAAAGTAATGAAAAGCTCTAAATACAAATATAACAAAATCTAGCTCATGTATTTCCCTTCACAGCCGGTTTTCAAAGCACTATTCAGAGCAGTTCAGTATTGCTATCCCCTTCCAACAGGCAGATTGAAGCATGAAAGGGTGAAGTAATTTGCCAGAAGAGTGATAAAATTTGGCCTCAGAAATAGGTTTCTTGATTTCCCAATCAAATCTTTGAACCAGAACCATTGGGTTGTGCTTAGTGCAGTCTTTGCATTTTCATGGTATAGGGGCTCCTCTGGTTCCAATGGCTGTCAGCCCAGGAGCAGCTGGTTTCTTTTCCCCCCTTTCTTTTCCTTGCACATGTACATGCGAATGTGAATGGTGTTATTTTCATTTAACAAGCTCCTGTAATATCATTGGAATCGCTTGATAGTTAAGTCATGTTAAATTAAACCTGGCTGCTGCCGCTGCATCATCACCATCAGCAGTACAATAGGCGCATTATTAACGGAGTATTTACTTCACAGACAGTTATCATCTTCCTCATCAGAAAGTTGACTTCACCTGGGAATGTTCGGATAGGTGAGTTGAAGCTGGAGTTCTCAGCTAATCTGGGAATATCATCTACACGGCAATATCTCCATGTGAATTTTACCAAATGAAACCTGCATGACTCACCCCACAAAAATCTCAACCAATAACATGAGCTCATTAAACACAAATCAATCACCACAGCAACTAAACCCACAACGTGGCATGGAGCACATCAGGAAAGAGGAGATTTGGGTGAAAGTGCCCACCATACCCAGGTTTTCAAGCAGACCTCATTGCTGGTGATGGTTGTGGGGCAGAGCAGATGGTGAGGATTGCTCCAGGGCTTAACCCATAGTAAGTGTAGTGCTTTTATGAGAACCCCAAGTTTTGTTTGCTACACAACCTTTTCCAGTCTCTGCAGCAGAACTCATTTTAGGAGCCCAAAACCTGGTAGCAAGCTTTGCAATTTAACATCTGGTGGCATTTAAAACCTCTCTGCTTCTCCACTGGAGATCGATACCCTGTTACAGGTATGCACAAGGTCTGAAAATATTTGTATTCGCATACAAGAGAGAGAAGTGAGTATAACACGTGGTTGCCTTTACATGGGATGGAAGGAAGGAGTCCAGTTCCAGGGCCCTCAAGCTGAGGTCAAGAGCTAAACACGCTCTGATTATTGAAGCAAGGGCAGGAATCCGTGGTGATACTGAGCACAAAAGGGAGACCTTTGGGTCAAGCTCAGTGCTGCTTTGGCCTCATGCAGCCTTTCTGTGCCTGCCCTCGGCTCGTTCTGGGAATTCTGCCAACCCAAATTCCCTGCTCACTGTGTGAGTAGCTTTTTAAACATCTCAGCCTCATCTAGGGGTGTAGTGTGCCACCGTTTCAACTAGTGACCTTCCATGAATGGGAAGTTCAGGAGACATTTCCAGTTGAATAGCTTGCAGATGAGTAGGTTTTGCTCTCTGGATGCTCATTCTCCGTGCTGTTAGAAGGATGGGCACACACTGGAACTGAAGCTGAGTGCCTTCAGGCTCAGTATCATCAGCCCTGGTAAATTATCAACAGTGTGTTTTTCAGAATTCAATGAAAATTGAGGTTTAGTTGATCTGTGTGGAATTTACTTAGTTTGTATTTGTGGGTGTAAGTGCCTGGAGAAACAGCTCAATGATCTGCTGCCATTCTACCCACTTCTGACCTGTGGGGAGAACGGTTTAACATCAAATTCATGCCGTGGTGTCCCATGTGAGACATACCTCACCAAGATCTCGTTGTGTGTTTAAAACCCATTTCCCAGTTAGCTTGAGCTCAGTTACCAATGGCTAATATTTGCAGTGTGTGTAAGGTTGGAGAGCTTCCACACTGGTGAATACAATCCTAATGACTGCAGAAGGAAAACAGGGAAAGGATTTCCGTTTGAAATGTGCAGCAAGTGATAGCTGTCCTATTAACTGCAATGGGATCCAGATTGGATTGTGCTGTTAAGCCGTTATGGATTAATCTATATGATAATACCCCAGTTTACTGGATCTTCATTTAAGTGATACGGACATACATCCTTTTATACACGCACACACGTTTGTGTAAGCCTGTAACTCTTTTACATGGTAGCAGTAACTTTAGTTTATAGAAACACAGTGTATCAGACCCTGTCCCTCTCTAGATCCATATGTTTATATGGGCCAGAGTTCCACATGATCTAAATCAGTGATAGCCGTTAAATTCAGTGATGAATATTAGCTGAGGTTGGACTGTTTCTATTTACAGCACAAGCCCTGCTGTGTTCTATGTTTTGATAAGAACCTCAAATAAATTATGGGGTGGGGGAAATAGTTAAAGCTGCTCAGCATAGAAAATACCAGTGTTAAAAGTGCTTTGGTTTCTCCAAAGAAAGTGTAACAGGGAAGCACTGGGATTTCAAACTGACCTCAGCAAATTCAAATGAGAAGTAGAATATTGTTAAAATGTAATGTCAGCAAGGGGGAAGTATATCAGACTGTCAAGGGGAGGAGTGGGTGCTCCGTGAAAAATGGTTTCTTCTTCAAGAATGAATTGCTTTTCTATGTTTATTATTGAATATACTCAAGCCAGACATAAGTTAGTGGGATCCATACAGAAAAGCTGCCCTGTGTTAAACAAGAGGCCAGGACTAAATGATGTAAATCATCTCTTCTGGCTCTTAATCTGGCCTATCAATCTTACTATGTGTTTACATAAATCCTGGCACAATGAGTTCTTGAGCTCAGCTGTGACTCTGTGGTGCAATGATTATTAATAATGGAAATACACTGAAATACATTTGGAAAGTGAAGTTTTGTGTCTGTGAGTAAAGATGGAGAAACATTTCTTCCTGTTAGTTGCAGGTATGAGTTCAAAATGTGGTACTTAGCCTGCTGTAAACCACTGGTAAGCAATTGATACCAGAAATAAAGGGCACTTTAATTCAGTTTCATTTTGGAAGTGAAAGAAGAAGAATCCATTTGAGATCACCAGCTCAGAACCAGTTTATTCTCACAAGGATTGAACACAGTTTAAAACCACTTCCTGCGTTCAAACTGTATTAATTTCCTCAAGTTGTCCCCACATAGACCAGCATGTGGTTGGGATACTCCTGCTTATGCTTTGTCTCCACACCAAAGCTAATGTTTCCTCATCTCTGGTGATGATAACTGTGTCCTTTATCTCCTAGATGACTGTTCTGTTAAATGCAGAATGCATTAAATTGGATGCCTCTCAGTTTGGATGAAATTTATTACTTCAGGGCTTAACATTTCATCTTGGCTTATGATTAGGAGGATGAATGCTGATAGAATGTTGTCTTCATTCTCCAGGAATGCTGAAGAGGTAAATACAGTGTCTTACTGAGCGTGATATAGACCACACCAGTTGTTGGTCTTGATATATATATGTACATATATATTTAAGAGAGAAATCTACAACTGAAAGCAGACTTGTTGAGTACGGGACAGACGTGTGGCAAAGGGGCACTAACCCAGGGTTGTTACAAGCCTAACCATGACACTGCATGCTCAGCACCCTTTGGATCTAATGCAGGTGTTGGCTCCAGCGTGGTGTTAGTGTATGCAGGCATAGGTGTGAAGGCTTAAGGTTTTTATATTGGTATTCAAAGATTAAATTCTCTTTCTGTCACAGACTTCCAATGTAACGTGAGGGTTGTTAACCCTGCCCAAATCCTGTTAGAATTCATGCCTGTGAATGCTGTTGGCTGTTTTGGACAGAGGAGATAATCTTTCACATTATCTGAGCAACACGTAAAAGAGTAAGGAGTATAAAAATAAGGACTCTAAGATGAGCTGCTATCTCTTATTGCTTTTACTGCTTGTGACTTTCATTGCCTAAAAATCCATATGAATCACTGCATTGTGCCAGGAAAGGAAAGGGCTTTTGTTCCTATTCACCTGTGTCAAACTCCTTATTGGCTTCATAGAAATGGCACTGGGAGCAGAGTTGTTCCAGTGAATGCAAATGGGTGATACTGATGGGCTGTGATACCTGTTAAGTGCCTTCAGCTTTCAGAAGCTGATTCTTTCACTCATGTTTCATGCAAAGATGTTGAAACATCACCTTGAATATTTGAAATGTCATCTGTTGTTCTGGCCCCTGCTCTGTACTGCGTTATATTACCTCACTAGATTATATTGCAATAGTTTCTTTAGAAGAAAGCATGTTAAATTGCATCAAGTGACTGGAAAATTCAAGACTAAAAATCTACCAAGACCATTCAATGCAGAGGCACCATCTGTGGCTCAGGAATGCCACAAATCACTGAATCCATAGATGCTGGGAGTGTGTTCTGGATAGCTATCACTGCATATGTACCCTGAGCATTTTATTGTTCTCCAGCTACCTGCTGATGGTCAGAGGTTAGATGGACTTAGATGGGACTTGTTACTCTCTTATTATGTTGAAACCTGCTTTAACTTCCACATTGACTTTGAGTACTCATGGTACTCTGCCTATAAATGCTTGTACGTAGATGGTGACGGTTGTGTTCCAGTCATTATTTTCACTTTTAGGATCTCCCCTTGCAGTCCCCTCTGCAGTCCATACCAGGTCCATACCAGCCTCTGCAACAAGAGGCTTTGAGCCAAAGGGTGGGGTTTTCATCTTCCTTCAGAGATTTGAGTGGAGGTGCTTGCACCACTGAAACCCCAAGACACATAAATCTGTCTTTACCCAATACACAAAGCAGCTGTGCAGTGAAAACAAAGGAGCCCAGGAGTGAGGGGATTTACCTGCTGTCACAAAGCAGTTCTTGGCACAGCCAAGCATGGAACTTGGGGGCTTTTTGTGGACAATTCTTCCACTCCCCCACTGTCCTTTCATGGAAATACTGTTCTAAAGCAATAACATTAAAAGCTTTGATTCAAATACTTCCTCTCCCCAAGCACCAGGTGATGAATCACAATAGTGAGCCCTCATTTCCATCCCTAAATCCTACATGTTCTGGCAGTTCCAATGTGAAAGACAATAGCTTAGGAAAAGTAGTTGCAGTGATTTCCATTCTGGACAACTGTTCATCAGTTTGGTGAGCAGAGATGTTCTCTTTAACCCTGGGTCAGCCTCTGACTATTGCCTGCTATTTATAAGTGTTTGTTGCTTGCTGAAGCTGCTTTGAAGGCACGATGGAGTTAAATCACCTATAAATCCTGCTTGACACACTATCTATTTCAAGGTAGTGAAATGTACACTCTAACAAAACCATTCTGAATCATTAGCTGGTGCTGGGAGAGAGGAAGTATTTCAATCAAAGCATACAAGCATTTTGTCTTACATTAGGTTTTTGACGAGACCCCAAGGGGCCAACTTTTGTCTTGTTAGTGTCAGGTGGATCACACAGTGCTCAGAAGACAGGGTGAAAACTTCCTTTATACAAAATATCCCTCAGAAGTCAAGTGCAATGGAATGGGTGGAATGGGAGACAGTTAGTACAGGTAAGTAGTAATCATCTTCCTCACTCCAGTGAGGAAGATCTTAGTTCATGTCCATTGACCGCATATAGTAGAAGTAGACAAACTGTAGTTTTATCAGTTCTTTGCAAGAATTTCCAGCTCTCAGCCATTGTGTTCTATGGAAAGTGTATTTCTTAGGAGTAAACTTATATTTCTATTATTACTTTATAATACATATATTTCTATTTCTAATACATATATTTCTGCTATTACTTTATAAATACCTTATGGCCTTTTGATAGTCTGCTTTGACCTGCTAAATAGCAACAGGGAATAGTTTTTCCTGGGTGATTCTGCCATGAAGCCAGTATCTGCCCTTGAAAACTGAGCATATTTTAAGCAGAACTGTAATTTGTAAAGATGGAATCAGAGGGTTTGCCAACAAATTGTCATTTCTACGTGTGGGGTTTTTCAGGTCAGGACCTTTATTTGTGTATATGGTGCAGTGCTGAGCCCTCTGGTGGTGTTCAGCAAATAAAAACCACACTGTAGAGTCTTCGAAGGAGTCAGCCAAATTCGTCTCTGGTGTAATGGCCTTGAGGCTATTCAGGATACATCAGGAATGAATGGTCCCTCTTGGAGAGAGGTGAAGAAACAGCCTTCTCTTGTATCTGGAAGCACCTGGGGTGCTGCTTCCATGTAGTGCAAACAATAGCTTGGGCATGGGAAAGCTGTGCTGAGGGAGAGAAGACAGACCCATTGTCTCCCTACTCCTAATAATTTCCCTGTTCAGTATATTAAACAAAACTGATCTCTGAAGAGCTTTGTAGTAGTCTCACAGGTGTCATGTAATTGGTCTGAAGTTGCTTCTTGGAGCTGAGTATTCAGCCTATTGCCATTGCTTCGCTCTGTGAACAAACCAACCAGATTCAGTACCCTTCTTTTTTGGTAGGATAGAGCTGAATCATAGAATCACAGAATAGTTTGGGTTGGAAAGGACCTTAAAGCTCATCCAGCTCCAACCCCTGCCACAGGCAGGGACATCTTCCACTAGAGCAGGTTGCTCCATGCCCCGTCCAACCTGGCATTGAACACTGCAGGGATGGGGCAGCCACAGCTTCTCTGGGCACCCTGTGCCAGCGCCTCAGCATCCTCACAGGGAAGAACTTCCTCCCAGTATCTAACTTCAGTTTCCCCTCTTTCAGGGTAAAGCCATTCCCCCTTGTCCTGTCCCCACAGGCCTTTGCACATATAAATAATAATAAATAAGCAATCCTTATCTGGTCCTGTCAGGGAACAGTTTCCTATAGCTGTTTCGTTCTTATGGTGCCCGACCAATTTAAGCCTGACTGTTAGAGATCAGTATGTACAAGTATCAATGCATGTGCTTACAGTGGAGCTTGTACATGCTGCTGCTCATAGGCCTGTTTGTGACGGAGATAAGTGAAGGTTGAAGTCAGGGAAACAATAGGCAGGGGAATGCTGATGATTGAAAAGGGCTGATAAAAACTTACACTAACGTTTCTTGCAACTTTATGTTGAGTTTGCAGATTTGGAAGTTTCACTGCTCACAGTATTCAAACTGCTGTCAAACGAGGACAGAAGATTGATCTTAAAAGGCCTGCCTTGGGTGGTTGCCTCCAGGAAACTAGAGACACTGATCTATGTACCTACAGTAGCATGGTATAATGCAGTGCAGGGGGGCTGCTCCCTGAGTGGCTCCTGCAGTGCCTGTAGCTTCTCCATGTATTTAGTAACAACTGTCAGTACAACCTTTCTCTTCTCAGTGCCACATTTTAATGCAGTTAGTAAGGATTTGGGTTATGTGCTGGGCAGGCTCTTGGTGTAAGACACCTCTGTGCACCTGTCCACTTAGAAGACTGATCTTATATTGGTCTGTAGTTCAGGAAGTGGCTGTTACTAATAATTTATTGAGTGCCGACAGCCTGTTCTCCTCTGTCCAAAATACCTCCTCCCTTACAAAGACTACATACTGAGTAAGGCAGACAGTGCCCTATAAATCATGATCAAATGCAGCCATGCTGCGGTGATTCAATATGTGATTCATTTAAGATTGGAGGGGAGGAGGAGAGATGGGAAAAGATGGGATAAAAGCACTTCCCTGAAGAATGCTAAGTGTAGATCACAGATTATTTTCAATTAGAATTGCTGGCGTGTGGCTTTTGCATGCAAGCAGGAACTGGTTGTCCTGTGAACTGTCTGCTTTATTCACGGGAGCAATGCTTAGATGTCCTTCTCAGGAGCTACATAAAAAGCAGGTCTGTTTATCTATAAAGGCAAAGAATTATGGATGTTGCTCTGCTTTTTAGCCCTAAGGTGATGTCTATTTTCACCAAGTTCTTGCTAAGCATTTGTTCTTGAATCAAAAGCTACTTTCAGTTGATGAAAGCAATTAGACAGTTTGCGGGTGGTTGTCTGTGTTAGGTCTGTCTTGAAGGATTTGGGGGTCTCAGAAATTCTACACTGCAGGTTTCTGATGTGTGTCAAAGAACTTGATTTAAACTTCGATTCTGGGGCAGTGTGTGTGTGTGTGTGTGTAATGACACAGGAAAGGAAGTCTGTCTTTCAGTTTTGCTGTCTGAAGAGGTGTTCTGAAGACTCTAGCTTTTGTCAGACTTGCTTTCTTCTGTGAATGGCTTCAGAGTTCAAAGGGACTCATACAGAGACCTGCGTCTGAGAGACTGGTTTCCCTCAGGAGCATCAGCGTCAGCCTTTGTTGATGGTACCTGAGTTACTCTCCTGGGTAGTACAGAAGTCAGTGGGACTACTGTGAAAGCAACTGGTAGCAGGGCTCACAACTTGACTCTGAGTTGTGTCCTGGTAATGCTTTCAACTCCAAAGTGTCCAGTTCTGGACAGACTTGGAAACATTATGAAAGGGGCTGTTCTGCTGTGGCAGGCTGTGTTTTCCTAGGGGTAGGAGTCCTTTGCAGAGGCACCAGAGGTAAAGTGCTTTAAAAGCATCTGCTCAATTTGGGAGTCTGTAGGTTCTGACTGACATTTCATAGTGAGTTAAAATGAGCCAACTGAAGCTTTTACTGCCCATAGGTGTCTGCTTTACTCCTCTGATGGACATCACTGCCCTGAGATGGCAATGTCAGACCTACTGGGGAACTGCCACCATTTCCAGCCTGGCATGTTCAGGTTTACCCACAGCCTGCTTTCTTGGCTGAGTCTTATGTACCAGCCTGGCTGTTAATGGTTGTACTGCCTTCATTGCTCTGGCAGCTTCTGTCTGAGCCCCACTGAGATTCCCCTGCTTGCCTGTGGGATGCAGGTGGTTGTCATGGAAGTTGTGTCTCTTTGGCAGTTGCCAGTACACTCATCATCCAGCCTGATGGGAAGTGACAGCACATTTAGCTCCCTTCTTCCTTCTATGCAGTCACCAGGGAGTGAGGGAGTGGATGCTGCATCTCCAGGTCTATGGCCCAGCTGTAGTTTGAGATGGATCGTGAGTGTAGAAACTCCCCTCTGCTTTTGGCCATGCAGGTGCTGTGCAGGTGATCTGTTCAGCATGCCTGGCTGGGCAAATGGAGCTCATCCAGGAGCTCTGCCAGGGGTCTTCTGTACTAGTGCCAAGAGGGAATCTGCATCCGTGCTTCAGTTTGGATTGAGCTTGAGCTTTTGAAGTGAATCTTTCTACTAGCACACTTCAGTGAACATCACAGAGTGGTCCTGGGCTGCTTTTGGATAACATGCTCTAAATGCCAACAGGCATTCAGGTCATAGGTTGAGGAACAGGGGAGAACTCAACGCTCTTTTCTTCCCTACATCCTCCTGTATCTGCTCATCTAAATGTAGCTTTAGGCTGGACTTAAGGATGGCTCCCAGGCTGCAGTGTTCCCTTGTGCCCAGGGTCCTTCTTCAGTATGGTTTGTTTTCAGATGTACTCCAACCCAACATTGGCTGTTATGAACTGTGAGAAATCTTCACAAAATTAGAAAGTAGTATGGAAAAAGCCCCCAAGAACTTCCAAATTCTGCTTGTTAAATCAGGATACAGACCTGAATGACTCAAAATCACTGGATTCACCCCTCCCCTCTCTTGCACCATGAGTGCTGCTTCACACCAGCACATCCATGGTGATTAACAGAGCACCAAATCACAGTGGTAGCTCCTGCCCTGGGCTTGTGGTCAGAAAAGTAGGAAGGTTCCTGCAGGGCAAGGTGTATCTCAGCTGGTATCAGGGAGAATTTTCACCTGGGAGGACACAGGGCACAGTCTCACACAGGGCAGCACATCAAACCATTGCCTCCATCCCAGGTCTCTGCACCATTTTGGGCTGGTAGGTTCATCTCTCCTCAAGAGGGCAGCAGGACCTTAGAGAGGGCACCTGCACTGTGAACCTGCAGCCCTTGCAGGACCTAGGGTAATTTGGGCAACTCTTCCACAAGGAGGTGAATGTCTGCCTAAGGCATCTCAGATCTGTGTCAGAGCCATCTCTGGAGTCTTGGTAGCTCAGATTATCCTGTCATTACACCAGGGATTTAACCCAACTTCAGTGCAGCAACATGGGCGGGCTGTGCAAGCTGAGCTGGCCCCCTTTGTGACTGAGGGTGGGCAGGAATCCCTAACACAAGGATGTCCAAAGATAAGGAGAACTGGCTCCTTTAAACGCAAGGCACCAAGACCAAACAGAGAGTTTTCATCTGTGAGTCACCAGCACGTGTCAGCTTGGGTTCCTCTCCCATTTCCCAAAGCTTCCTGCTATGAATTCTAGCAACATCACAGGAAAGCAGTGAAAGGTTACTGGTATTACTAGGCTTGGACTTAAGATCTAATCAGGATTTATTAGAAGGTGAATGGTCTTAACAGAAAATACAGTTTAAACTGATGAGAGTTTTGTATAAACACGTGCACACACACACATTTGTGTAAGATTCTCATTCAAGCTCTTGCCCTCTTCTCTATAAGCCAGTATTACTGTAATTCCTAGGGAATCAGAGAAAAAAATGGATTATTTTTCTTTTTATTAAGCAAAGTATATTTTCAAGCAGAATGATTTGAGCATCACTGGGTTTGAGTGTTAAGTAATGGCTGTTAGAAAACCAGGTATACAGCCAACAGTCTAAAGATGTGCTTCATGGACCATTTCTTTGTCTTTTGAAGAACTGTCCAGGTAGTGAGGCTGATGGATCAGCCCATTCATTGCTCCAAGAACATGAGGTAGGCTGTGGTTTGGATTGCTCCTGATTAGCAGTACTTTTATAGTCATTTGAATACTACTAATAACACTTAAGTATTACTTAAGCACTATTATTTAAGTACTATTTAAGTTCATTTAAGTACTATAATACATTTAAGTGCTAATAGTAATACCTAAATGACTTTAAAATGTCATGAAGTATCCCTGGACACCTTTGTGCAGTGTGGTCCCTGTGTAGACATGAAGTGGGAAAGGTCTGGAGACATGCCGTGCTCTTAACCTTAAGCAAAACCATTCCTTACTCATGCATACCCTTCAGGACTCTTTAGGAACCAGAGGGCAGGCAAACCAACAGTCCTAGTCAGACAATTCCCATTGCTTTAATCAGCCCTTCCCATGTACATTTTGCATGTGGGAACAGGATGGGAGATGGTTTGGAATGGGAGAAGGCATGGATCAGTGCAAAAGGCGTACTCAAGAGAAACGCTTCACCTGGGCAAGGAGGGAGCTTGCTCTATCTGCTACTGAATTAACAATGCCCAGGAATGTTCCTGGGCTGGGAGCGTGACTGCTCCAACAGCCCCTGGTGAGGTTTTGGCATGTGCCAACCAGCGCTGCCGCGGGTGCTTTTGGAGGATGGGTTGGCAGCAGGCGAGTTCAGGGACCGTCCCCAGCCAGCGCTTTGCATGCAGCCTCCCTGTTGTGAAGGGTGAGGGTGTTTACTGGCGGAGGCTCAGGCCCTTCGCTGCCAGCTGGCCTCCATGCCCAGGAATGTTCCCAGGCACACTTAATTTACTTGTAGAGATAGAACCTCATGTTAACAGTTATCATCTGTCCCTGAAGCTTGCATTGCTGGGCTGAGCTGGTGTGGTGCTGCCTGTACACAAGGGCTTTGCTGCATGGGGTGTTAAGGCTCATGATGCATGTGTTGGAAATCAGCTCAAAGTGTCTCCACTGAGAACCCTGCCACCACCAGCAGCTTTGTAGCAGTAGCATCATGAGGATGTTGCTACTGTAAGTGCTCCAAGCAGTGCTGCTTTCAGGACCACAGCAGTGAAACTGCCCTCTATGGTAATTCCAACAGTTTAGGTTGCTGTGCCACTTTTTTGTATTTACTTCCCATTAAGCATTAAGTTTACCTTGTAATTGTTGTTTTCAGAAGGAGAAATCCCAACCTAAATGGATCGAGTGGAAAACTCTAACTGATTCTGTAGGGATAGGATTTTGCTGCAATTTCCTGTATCCATCACCTCTCTGTATTGCTGCTAATTTTATTGTAGGTGCATTTCTTGTGTTCCTTTGTGTTATTCTAATATTTCTCAGGATGCTGAGTCTCATGCTATAATTTCTCTTCCTTTGTTGTTCAGTTTTTCCTCTCTGCATCTCCCTTTCATTATGTAAAAAGTCTTTGGCGTGTTCATGATGTAGTTACTGAAAACATATCTATGAAGGTCTAGGGCAGCACAGATCACACAAAATAACAGGTCTAGTGGAAAAGTTCTGCAATGTAGTGTCTCCTTTTGGGCTGATAGGAGTGAGCCGTATATCAGGGTACCTATACATGTACCACTTCTTTATTAATGATAGAACAGTTTAGATTAGACATTCAGCAGAAGCTCACCCTGTGAGGGTGCTGAGGCACTGGCACAGGGTGCCCAGAGAAGCTGTGGCTGCCCCATCCCTGGCAGTGTTCAAGGCCAGGTTGGACACAGGGCTTGGAGCAACCTGCTCGAGTGGAAGATGTCCTTGCCTGTGGCAGGGGTTGCAACTGGATGAGTTTCAAGGTCCCTTCCAACCCAAACCATTCCATGACTATGAGATTTTAGTCTTCTGCTCAAAAACCATAGAGATTTGTACATGCCTCAATGATAGGACATCAAATTTACAGCTAGCTGTTAGTCATAGGTGAGTTAGTCACCGGGTATTGTGATGGGGGAGTGATGGTGATGTAATATCTCATGTATTCTTCATTAGGTGTCTGTAGTTACCCTTTGCAGATGACCTCTCTCTCTAAGCCAAGGCAAACGAGGCAGTTTGTTGGTTTATATGTATTTGTAGGATTTCATTGATTACTTTTATAACCTGCATAATGGGGTCACCTGCAAGTATTGTTGGGGTAGCCACTTTCCATGAGTGTGGAGGGAGTGAGTCGGGCTGGGGAATACTTATGCTACAGGTTATTAGCTTTATTCCTTATGAATAAAAACCCCTAAACATTTTATAGCTCTCTGTCTGAGACACTTCTAAGAGCTGAACTCAGTGAACTATTTGATATCAAAAATAAACAGATACATGGCATGGTGACAGCCCCCTTGGGCACAAAGCTTCTGCCTTCTCCCCCTGTAGTGCCAGGCTGCCAGAACTGCATATTGATTCCTATGGCCTCCCTTTTGATTTATTTTGCATAGTTGGAAAGCAGTCACAAAGTCTTTTATTCACGAAAGAGATGCTCAGCATGCTGCAGGTGATTGACACTCAAATAATGGGTCAGGACTGATTTTGCAGTAAATAAAGGAGAAAGTAGTCTCCCTGCGCCTTTACTACTATTATTTATGCTGATGAGAGAGTGTGGTTTTGAAGGTAAAGCTGTTCCTGATTGCTTGCTGGGAGAGGAACATCTGAAATGCTTATGGTATTAAAACCTCTGCCTGCTCCATCTGAGCAAATGTAGTTTCACTTGGATCCAAAATGGCAGCAGTTCAGAGCAGATGCATTACCCTTGTCTTAAATGCATATGTTATATATCCCACCATAGTATATGTCTGTATATATCATTTTGATCCAGTCTTCTAATCTAATGTGGTGGCTACAGCTCCTCAGTAAAGACAGAAGCAGTTACAGAGCATGCTGCAGTGCACATCTCCCTTATCTTCTTGTTCTCCCCTGGACCCCTAGCTCCACAGTTGAATTAGCCTCCTTTTTGAGAAGAAAAGGCCAATGGCTTAAAGGAAAGGTTTGTGGTTTAATGAAACAGTAAGAAAATAAACATTAAGTTCTTTGTGAAAGAAATGAAAATGAAAAGCGCACAGTAGTCAGTACTTTATGACCCATGAATTCCTTTCCCTTGCCCCACAGAAAACACATGTGTTCTGCAGTAGTTGGGCTGATCCCGTTGGCAAGACTTTCGTTCAGTGTGATGGTGCAAGGTCACGAATTTTTCAACATCTTTGTTAGTGACATGGACAGTGGGATTGAGTGCACCCTCAGCAAGTTTGCTGATGACACCAAGCTCTGT
>JASSUY010005807.1:0-18244 GCA_032466535.1 Forpus xanthops | reverse complement strand
CCCCAACTCTCTCATCCTATCTTCATAGGGGAGGTGCTCCAGTCCCCTGATCATTCTCGTGGCCCTTCTCTGGACTTGTTCCAGCAGTTCCATGTCCTTGTGGATAATTCAGAAAGAGTACCATAAGCCTTTGGGTTTAGGATGTTTGCAGTGGAATTAACACGCTCACTAGTTCAAACCAAAGGCTTTGCAAGCCAAATGTCAGCTTAGTCCTGTGTTGACCAGTTTTCTTTACCATGTCACTACAAACCTCTACAATTACAGTGGTAGTCTTCATCAAATTCCAAATACAAATCCAACCTTTATTTGTTAATCGTGTTGAAAAAGCTTAAATAGAGCACTATTTTTGTGCTTCAGTATTTCCTCTGTTTCATAACCAAATAGAGTAAATATAGCCTAGTAATTTAATGACTACTTTAGTGGTCTCAAGGCCATAATTTACTGAAATGCAATGAACTGTTCTTTGTGAGGGAGCATGGCATGGCAGAATTTACACACACACCACCCCCCTTGTTGGAGAATAAACTTGATTCTCATCTGCCTTCTGTTCTGCCAGCCCTGGTGTTAGTTTGCGTGAGAGTAAAGCAAGGATGGAGGGACACTGTAGTAATAGAGAATTGGCTTGATTTTTCTAATAGCCCCTATAGATAAGTATAGCAAGTTTAGAATACTCTCAAATCCAGGTGTATGGTGTAAGGAAATTCAGCTTCCTGTGCACCTTTCTGAGCCTGCATTTATGAGATATTGCTGCATGAGTTGATAAAAATGAGAGTTTTTAGGATTTATAGGGATTCTGTTATGCTGTGAGATTCTGAAATGTCTTTAGGGATTTTTATGGTCTTTCACAGACGATGTGTCATTAGCTGTGAATTGAATTAAAGCATTTAACTTTGCTCAAACATATGAAATTTTGTACATGCCCACTTTGGTTTTTAAAGGTTACAAAAAATAATTAAATATTTTTAATTTTTAACCTTTTTTTGCTCAAGTCAGACCTCAGGTATCTGGATATTTTGGCACCTCTGGAGCTAGTTGAAAGCAGTAAGATACATTGATGGAATTGTCTGTCAGAGTTTCCAGATCTCTTTCATTACAAAGTAACAATTCTGTCTTTTCTGCTGGGAACGTCTGTGCTGAACTGAAATTCAGTCATCTCAAAATCTTACCCCAGCTTCTTCAATTTTCTCTTAAGACAGATTCTGCTTTGCTAGAAGTTAAACCATGAAAGTATGCTATTAAAGTGAGTCACTGCGGTCCGTTCTCACTGGACTCTGTTAATAGCCGTCTGCACAGTTTACTGAAGTCTTACATCATCAAAGACCCTCTGGCACAGCTGGGTACCTCAGTCCGAAACCCTTATTCCCTCTGAGCCATTCTCTTTGGGGGAAGAGAGATGTCTGACAGAGTAGCTAAGCGCAGGAGAGTTTCTATAGGCTTGACTTTTTGATCCTGTTAGTCCCCAGGCGTAACTATAATAACACAAAAAGCTGAGTTAACTTATCTCCTTGTTCTAAGAGATGTGTTCTGCTTCACTTGTCATGCCAATGCTTACACTTTATTTACACAAACCTCCTAGAAAATGCTTCACATCATAAGCAACTATAATTTAAACATGATACTGTGATAATAGTTTACATGTGCTGATATTTAATGGGGATTATTAAGTCTTGTGGGTAGGAATGTACATAATCGTCTGTTATTCATGTATCATGTGTGATCAGAAAGCTCCAGGTTAAATTCAAGAGCATACCAGTAATTAAGTTAAGATGGTTAGATGATTAAGCTGCATGTTCATTGTGGATACTGAAGTTCACCTGCCTAGTCACACAGTCTACAGCAGACATGCTGGGATTGATGATATGTTGCAGAGAAACAGGGGCTGCCTCTTTAAAAACATTTAAAAAGCCATGTGAGAGCTTTTTCCTCTTCTGTCTTCTTCTCTTTGATTAGTTTATAAATCAGTTTACTATTAAACTCAGTAAGTAAAGAACTTTATGAGGAAAGTGGGTGATCTGAGATGGCTGTTTGCTTTTGTACAGTTCTTAACTTCCGATTAAGGACAAGTGGAGATTATATTTGTTCCTTCTGAATTGTCCCTGTGTCATTTAAATCTGCAATTGTAGGAGACACACTGTCTCATGAAGTACACAGAAATAATTGCACAGTTTGTGTCAGATCATGCAGAACCACAGAAAAGAGAACATCCTGTCCAAGTCAAGAAGGTGTGTTGCAGCCAAAGGCTACTCATGTTTTGTCTGTCAGGCCTCCTGTTCTCCCATCAAGAAATTACGATCCCGATTATAAACCCCTGTTCACTAGCTAATCATTTGTCAATGAGATGCTTGAGCTTTATATTTTGTCCTTGGTAATAAAATTCATAGAAGCTGCTTTCTTTATATTTCCTATAAATGAAAACATAGCCATCTTTCCTACTGAAAGCCCGAGGACTTGTCATTTAAATGGAAAGGAGTGTAAGTTTTGCATTTCCAGTAACTGTGTCTATTTCTGTGACCTTCCTGATGAATTATCCTGGAATGTATGTTAAATAATAGGCCCTTACAAGATCGCCCGGACAGGTGAAGTCTGATTTCACACCCCTACTGAACCAATGAGTTCAGTAGGAGTGTGTATTTATCATACAGAAAAATCTGATCTGTCCCTCCTCCCCAAAAGAGGAGATTATGGCATATTTTAGAAGGTAATGTAACTTCTGCAACTAGACCTACTTTGTCAGCTTTCATAAAATATGTATTTCTCTTTGTAAATTAAGCTTTCACTTAATTGCTCTGCAGGAGAAATGCTGATAAACAAGGAACAGTATTAAAAGGCTTCTGACAATAATGCTTGTTGATGGTTCCTTACCAGCAACCTGGTTTTGCCAGAACTGCTCTGTGAAAAGACCAGTTTTTGATTTTATGCTTTTTCACAATATATGATAAAAGTTGCAGCTCTATAGAAAACAACTCCCAATTATTCCTTCATCTGAGCCAGTGTACTTTCAGTTGTCCTTTCAATGTATAATAAATCAGTTTACATAATAAACTTGGATAAGGCCCAAAACATCCACTCCACTTAGCTGTCTTCAGAAGGTTAGTGAAGTTAAAATGGATTGTTCCAAAATGTGTGTTTTGATGTCATCATTTCCTTTTTTGGGAGGAAGGAAGGAAGGAGAAGGTATTGACTTAATCTTGAAATGGCCCAACAAGAAGGTAATGTATATTCTTCCTGATCTGCATCCATGTCTTGTTCTGCTGTCTGGATGGCATGCCTGGGGATAATGGAACTGAAGTCTGGAAATGTTGAGAGCTTGTAAGAGCTGTTGAGATAATTTATATGTGAGTTGCATTCTGAAGTACCCCCTTCTCAGTCACCTTTGGTGAGCTGATATGTTCTTGGTGTGTGAGCAGTCTTTCCTTTGAGACACTTCAAAAGAGAAGTGTCCCTTGGGTCACTAATCTATGCTTTTTTTGGTACTGCGGCACATAATAACTAAAGGTAGAAAAATCCATCAGGTTTATTTTCTTGAGGGTTATCAGCTGACTCGGATAGCTATGTAATAACTGCTCTACTCCCAGGATGTACGATTTGTTTTACTTTGTTACAGAGCACCTTCCACCACTATGAGCTTTATGAAGGTTTGCCATATTTTCCTGATGTGACTCTGTGACTTTGTGCTTTTAGGCTGGTGGCTAGATCCTGTAAGGAATCCTGCTGCAGGGATGGCGAAGGCTGACGCCTGGGTGGGAGGTTTGCTTGTGCAGCGCCTCGTGACATGTGTTTAACTGGCAGCAGCATTCACTAGGGATAAAGGACATTTCAGATACAGGTACAGAAACACTGTGTTCTGTCTTTCCCTCCTAAAAATTTATTTTATGAAGGCAAGTACAGGCAAAGCAGGGAGGAAGAACAGTGCTGTGTTCCAAACAGCTGCAGAAAAGAATCAGCTCAGCTGGGCTACCCAAATAAGCAATCCTTATGTCAGTGTATGGTTCTTAAAGTTCTTTGCTTTAGGAGGAAGGTGTGGGAAAAAGTTTTGTACTGAGATTTATGATCACCTCAATCTGTTCAGGCATTTTATTGTGTGGAAAGCTGAGGAGGGGTCACCTGATCGTGTAACTGCCAGCACAGTGGAGAGACTGAGAGATTGTTGCTTGTAAACAGCTCTCTAATGTACCAGAATAACCCAGAAGCAGTCATGAGATTCGATTATGAGTATTTGAAGGTACAGAAATTCAAATGAGGGCATAGAACCAGTTAATAGAATGAAGTAGTATTTTTCTACTATAATGCTTTTCAATGGGAGATGCCAACCAACCCAGCATCTGTTGGGATCTATTCATATAACCATCTGCTGGAGACCTAATAGGTTTCATCCCTGGTTGGCAGCGCACTGCAGACCTGGTTAATCAGGGATTTTAGGTTCCTTCCTAATTTCAGTTTGACGCTCTGAAAGTGAAATGCTTACAAATAAAAGTGCAGATTGCTGTGAGATCTTGAACAGTTGAAGCTGAATTTATAAAGAATTCAGAGCTTTTTGTACTCCTTCTACAAAGGATATTTCAGTTGTACCTTCCAGAATGGTAAATGTGACAATAGTGGGTTTTTTTAACATGAAATGAAGAATAATGAAATTCAGAGGAAGTAGTTAATTCTCATTTTCTTCTTACACAGTTCATAGTTTCAGTGTATCAGAGGTCATAAGATAAAAGGGTGTGTTAAGAAAAGACAAAAGGAAATAGTACATCTGCAGCTGGTTAAGAAGGTATTGCAAAAGGTCACAGAGTCAAGTGCTCATTTCTTGAGAAAGATTGGAAGGATCTTGTCAGAAAACTCCTGCCTCCTCTCTTGGGATATCAGTTTCTAAGTGACTGGCTGTATTGTGGGATTTTAGCCTAGGGCTACCAATGGTAAATACCAAGACACTCACACTTGCAATGACGTATTGCTGTTGACTAACAAACACGTCTGAGGTGTTGTATTTGATGTGAGATTTTTCCTAATCGTGTTTGAAAGTGATGGGTTCTGTTTTACGTGGGATGGTTAGTATATGGACAATTTTTGTGCGTAAAATGTAAATGTGCTTTTAAACACAATTTTTCCCAAACATATCTGCCTTGTAAGCCAGTAATACACTTTCCATAATCATGTAAATCCATGCAAGAAGCCAGTAGTTTCTATGTGAAGATTTTATGTTCATAATGCTGATTTGTAATTAGCAGAGGATGCAGTTTAGCATAAACACATGGTCTGGAAGATATGAAAGCAAAATGTGTATTTTATCATTAGCCATATTGTAAATCATCTTCAGTGTTATAAAACATTCCAATTCTCCCTGAAAGCTCTCTCCTCCTTTTGAGCAGCCTCTGATTTAACAACAGCAGCAAAACCCCCCAGGAACCAACCAACCAAAACCAAACCAAACCACCACAACCCAAGCAATATGTACTGTTAATGTCTCATTTCTGCATGAGTTAATGAACCTCTTAATGATCTTACAAGTAGAATCTTTCTGTCCCAACTAAAAGGTCTGCCCGTTTCTTGTGTGTCAGAACAGCTTTCTGCGTGCCCTGCTTCCAAAGCTGCTGATGAAAAGGTTTTAGTCGATACCCTTTCATGCAAGACGAAAGCTGTCTGAATAGGTTGCTGTATTCCGTAACTGAAAATACATTTAGCAATAGGAATGCATGCCAAAAAAGACTAATTGTATTTTCCTATTTTAGGTTAGGAAATTAGGAATCTTGTACTCCTTAACAACATAATTTAGATGATCCCAAAGTGATTATAGAATCATAGAATAGTTAGGGTTGGAAAGGACCTTAAGATCATCTAGTTCCAACCCGCGTAAAGGAAACATCACCAAACTGGAGAGGATCCAGCATGCTGCAGGCCAGCAGGTGGGCATCTGCGTAGTTTAATGGTCCCTGTGTACGAACGTCCTTTGAGAGGGGGGAAGAACAGGCACCTGGATCTTGTATGAAGGGGAAAGACATAACCGGGCTGTTGTGGGTGCCTGTGCTCAGGGGGAGATGTGTATGAAGGGGAAAGACATAACCGGGCTGTTGTGGGTGCCTGTGCTCAGGGGGAGATGTGTATGAAGGGGAAAGACATAACCGGGCTGTTGTGGGTGCCTGTGCTCAGGGGGAGACGTGTATGAAGGGGAAAGACATAACCGGGCTGTTGTGGGTGCCTGTGCTCAGGTGGAGACGCGGGACAGAGGCACATTCAAGAGCCGCTCGCGGCACCCCGGACCCTCCGCTCCTCCGCTTCCCGCCTTTCCGGCCCTGCTCTCGCTGCACAACTCTCGCGAGCTCTGCCGCGCGCTGGAAGCCGCTCTCGCGCCTCGTGGTCGCCGTCGAGGGCCTTCGCTCTCCGCGCGTCTCTCGCGCTCCCCCTGAGGGAAGGCGCGCGCGTGTGGGCGGTGCCGCTGGTGCTGTGAGGTGAGCAGGGGCGGTGTGAGCTTTCCGAGCGGTGAAAAATGCTCTTTGCGGGGCCAGAGGAGGGCAATGGGGCTGGTGCCGGGGCACAGTGTGGTCGGGAACGGCGGAGGGACCGGGAGGGCTCAGTCTGGAGGAGAGAAGGCTCAGAGGCGGCCTTACTGTGCCTGTAAGGAGGGTGGAGCAAGGAGGTGAATGGGCTCTTCTCTGAGGTAACCAACGGTGGGATACGAGGTAATGGTCTAAAGCTTTGCCGGTAGGAGGGGTGTGTGTGTGTGTGTGTGTGTGTTAGATAGGGTATTAGAAAAATTTCTTTGCTGGGTGATCAGGCACTAGAATAGGCTTGCTTAATTTCGCTCCTGTTTACTATTTTATCCTGTATTCCTGATCAAAGTGGCTTGAAGGCAGTAGTGTAGGTTCTTATTGATAATAGTGTGCATTCAAAAAAAGTAAAAGTTGGCTAATATAGTGTGTGCCTTTGGCAAAAGTGGCACCCCTCTTCCTAATCCATTTTATAATAGTGTTAGTTCAGTAAGTATGCTTATAAAGGCTCCTTCCTATGCACAGCTGTGTTCTCAAACAGTTAATTGTATGAAGGCTCCTTCCTATGCACAGCTGTGTTCTCAAACAGTTAATTGTATGAAGGCTTCTTACTATGCATAGCTGTGTTCTCAAACAGTTAATCATAGAAGGCAATTGGATCCTCCTGTGCATTTGCTAGAGCTGCCAATCACTATCATAGCTTCAGGCTGAATTGTTTTTCTCTCTTGAAGTCTGCTAGGCTTCAAGCATGTATCTCAGGAATCCTGTATGAAGGACGACAGCCTGTGCTTCTGTATTCACAAAACACTGAAGCTTCACCTTGTTCCTTAGAGGAAATTGCTTGCTCTGTTCTGAAATATTCCATGTCAGTCTAGAGGCCTGTCCTGTCTCTCGTGTTGAGGTGGGATATGCTTTGGGGAAGAAAAATCAACTGATCACTACCTCTGCTGTATCCTTCCAGTTTCTACTGACCTGGAAATTGTGTGGTTTTATAACAAGTTGTGAAAAAGTGAATGTAACCCAATGAGCAAGAGAAAACCCCCTCCAAATATTACGAAAGATATAATTACTGAAAGTATGTTTTTTACCCAAATATATATAGTTAATATTGGGTTTGATAAAAAAGATCTTGCAATAAAGTCATCATATTTTGCTCAGATACATGTTTACTGCACAAGTGTCTCTTCATCACACTTGTTCATGATCTAGGGTCACAGGTGGTTTATAAGAACTTTAAGACAATTCTTGTGTTACTGATCATGACTGTGCGTTGAGAAGTGATGATAAATGTTGAATATTTTTATATGCACTGATAATTCCACAGAAATGAAAATAATTTGCATGGTTTCTAATTCTTGTATTTTTTGTTAAACTCACCATAACTAATCATTACTGTGAAAAAAGCTTTGCAGGACTCCGTATCATTACAAATTCTTTATCATGCTAAAAACTTACTGATTAGTGTACTATTAAGAAATACTTGCTTGACTCCTTGCAAAGATGAAGTAAACAGCTTGCCTTGGTGCTTAGAGACTAACTAGACTGTCAGAGTCTAAATTGGTATTGAACAAAATTGCCTTCTTTTGTAGTTGATATTCCTTTCAACTGATTGTAAATATCAAGTCTTTTTCAAAGAAAACAACTCTGACATCTTTCGGATGGCCTTTTAATTTCCCTGAGATTCTGGGAGAACTACAGTAAACCAGTCTGTCAGTAACATGGCTTTCATCTTAATATCCTGGAGGTATGTTTTATGTTACCCCTTGAAGGAGTAGAAGTTTTCACATGTATATGCTTTGCTGGTGTAACCCAGGATGCCCTTGTAAAGTGGAATCATTCCCAGCTCTATACCTTTGTCACTTAGGTTGTTTCAAACTGCCAACAGCAACAAAGGGATGGGTGCCTGCAAAATGTACATTGTTGACCTACAAACCTGGAAGAAGACTGATCATTCCGAAATACAGTGTTCAAAACCAAAACCATATTAGGTTGCATGCTGTGTTTTCCATAAGAAAATAGCTTGAGGCAGCTGGTGAGGCCTGAAGACCCTTCTCTTATTTGAGAATCCAGTGTGCTTTTCAGAAAGTGTACCAATGGGGTGCTCAAACAATAAGTGCATATCACAGAATCACAGAATGGTTTGAATTGGAAGGGACCTTAAAGCTCATCTGCTTCCAACCCCCTACCGCGAACAGAGACGCCTTCCACTAGACCAGGTAGCTCCAAGCCCCATGCAGTCTGGCCTTGAACACTGCCAGAGATGGGGCAGCCACAGCTTCTCTGGGCACCCTGTGCCAGCGCCTCAGCACCCTCACAGGGAAGAATATAAAATTATTTCCAACTTGTGAACTTTTTACCCCTGTGCAGGTAAAACCAAAGATGCTGCTGGACAGAGGAGTTGACTGTGAGAAGCCTGTTTCTAATGCATGGTATTTCAAATTCTATGTAAATAACTGATAAAGCATTGCTTTCAAGGAGGGAAGTGCATGAAAGAAAAATGTTTTGTTTAAGTAATAATTCCAGTTTATATTTTAATTTTATCCAAATTTGTGTTTTTCCATAAAATGCTACCACTATTCATTAGTCCTCTAGATCATACCATGTCACTTTTGGTGGCTCTTGTGTACTGAAGAAGTAGATGTCTATTGTTTTGGAATAATTTTTATTAAATCACAGTGCAAGCACACTGAATATTTTATCACTCACTGATTTATAACACTTGATTTTAGGTTGTTGTTTTTTTTTTTTTAAGAATGTTACAATCATAGGTAACTTAGTATTTCACTCTGTAGTAATTCAGGTCAATAAATCCAGTTGCATACCTGTAGAAATACAAGATCATATCAGGGAAACCAAAACCAGAGCTTTGAAGATGCAATCTGTAGTTTGACATTAATGTAAAAGCTGAATCTGGTTAGAAGTCCCGCATCTCGTTTGTGTAGGAGAGTACCTCTGTGTTTAAATTGAAGAGGTAAATTTGGAATTGGCTTTCTGATTCTGTAAAGGTTTGATAGTATTATTAGCTTTATACATCAGATCACTGAGACTGTAAACTTAACCCACTGAAAGGGCATACATCTTTACAGACTCTGATTGGAAGCTTTAAGAATAGGAGTAGGTCACATTGGTCAAGAAATCTGCTTTTGTTGTTTTGAAGCAGTTTGGTTACTGTGTTGTATAGTTTTAAAGGTAGATTCTGATGAACTGAATAACAAGACCTTCATGTACTTGCTTGAATAGCTGTTAAAAAATATAGCAGACATGACTTCAGTTAGAGAAGTTACAGGGAGCAATGTAGCTTTTACTCATCTGCTGATTCTACAGGTCCTTGTCCTTCAAGGGCAACCTACAATAGCTGGTTTCAGATCTCTGCCCAGATCAGAATAGGCGCTGTGGGACTCCTCTTTGTTGTGTCATCAAGGGTAGTGGATGTAGATATGCAAATACCTTCCTAGTCACTAGTGACTGCTTATGTCAGTAATAAATATGGGGTAATCTGAGTTTGGTTCTTTCATTCAGGTTTTCTTAAGATTGCTTTGGGTTATGAGCGTTAATGCACTATGACACTGTTGACTGCCACAGAGGAGTTTATGCCTGATAACTTGATGCTCACAGGATGTGTAGCTCTGTTTAATGATTGCTTACTGGAGTACTTAGTGTTTATAGGTTTAATTTGCCCAGAGACTTCAGTCAGTTTAATTTACAAGGAAATGATTTTGCAGGACTTCTGAGGGCTGCTTTATGGCATGTTTTTATTAATTATAAATCAGTTTTAATTTGTATCTATTTCCTGTTAATGAGTATGAACGCTCTTGCTGAACACAGGAGTGAGTTGCAACCAAAGGATTGAGGATAGGAAATACAAAGCAGTCTCCTAGATGTGACATATGCCTTTCACACTTGCTGTCAACTGCCCTTGTTTTGCGTTAAGTAGGTGTTAAGATACAGCCACACATCAATGCTTATGCTAGTTCTTTAATTTTTCTAACAAAAGGAAAGATAATCCATCAGAGGAGATGCCCATCTAAGAAGGTCACATCCACAGTTTGTCCCCAGTCAGAGGGGGACTGTAAGAGGTCACAAATGTACTTTGACAGCTTTTACTGTAGCATCACTTAGTGTTTAGAGGCTGACGGTTGTTTATAATTACTCTAATTGCTGCACAAATTGAGGGTGAGGCTTCTGTTTTATTAAAAGGATCAACTCTGAGTGTGGAGGCTTATCAGCGTGTATGGTAAATAATCAAGCAATGATAGGTATTAGGGTAAAAAAAAAAGCTTTCAGGGTGAAAAGATTAATAAAGGTTGGTAGATACTTCTTTCTGCTTCTGCTGCAAAAAAGCTTGGTCTTCTAGCAGCTTCTAAATATGTTAAGTTAATCCATGGAAGAAAGAGGTGAATTTGCTGGTATTAGTTTCTAGGCTTGGTTCTCTACTCCTAGCCTCAGAAAGTATCTTTTTTTCTACTTTTGGTCTCCGAGTCTTGTGAGGCTGCAGACATGATCTCACCCTATGCTGATCTAATACTTCACACCTTCAGTTCTAGAAAACAGGTATCAGAGGCACGCAGGGTTTGAGGTAGTTTGGTTTTATGTAATGTCTAATGAGGTCCTAAGTGAGATAATTTCTCACTTTATGAAGCGTCTGGAAGAGGGTATGTGTGTCACAGTACAAATCTTCCAGTGAATGCAAAGCAGAAGCTGTATCTAAACATAATAGATGTAGATGTCCAGTATCTACAGAAAGTAAAGTCACTTCTCTATGTGCCAATGAGGCACTGAGCTTTTCTGCATCTGTTCACAAGAGCCAGTGTGCTGCACCTTCTCTTTCAGTTCCTTTTCAACATTTTGATTACATTGCTTAGTCTGTATTTTATAAATATTTAACGTTTTCTATGGGATTATGTATTTAAAAAGAGAATACCATGGCTACACTGAAAAGTAACCAGATTATGGTAGAATTGCGTGGGCAGAAAAACAGGATTAGTGCTGGTCTAATTGAAGTCAATGAAGAGGGTTAAATTGAAATAGGGCTTCGTTATGATTTTGGGAATGCTGAATATCAAGTAGAAAAACAAATTGGCAGAACATTTATATGCCAGGTCTGCCTTGGACTGTGAATTTAGGGGAGTTAAATAGTGCTGAATGACAGTAGAAATACCTGCTTCTGCAAAGAACATGAGAACAACAATAGCATCACAAACCAAAGACTTCACCTTTGAGGTGGGAGGGAGAACTTAGTCACAGAAGAGTTGATGGATGGAGAATAAATGGTGGCTTTTTTTTGGTTTTGTTTTCGGGGAAGAGGATTAAGGAAAGACATTAAGCTATAAACTAACCTTTGAAGAAGGAAGAAAGAAGAGGGGGTTGGAAGTAGGTGACCTTTAAGTTGCCTTCCAGCCCAAATCATTCTGTGATTCTGAGGTGGATGAGAAGGATTCAAGGGTAGAAGATTATCAGTTACAGGCATCCTTGATAGGAAGATTCATCTTTGTTGGAGCAAAGGGCAGCAATCACCCCTGAAAGGGAATGCAGCAGAATCTGACCTTTTTTTTCCAGAGCAGGCCTTGGTAGTGACTAGGTGATGAAGGAAGCAAAAGTGTTTGCAGGCTTCCCTGGAATGAGTCTTGTGGCCTCTCATGAATTGTGTGGATGCAGGTGGAGGGTTTTGTACAGTGAGTCTTCAGGGTATCATGAATGTTTCCTTAAGACAAATAAATAATTGGTTAGGTTTTTAGACCTTGAAGGATTATTATTTGTATAATTAAGATTTTTAGTTAGAAGTGTGAAGATCTTTCTATCACAGTTCACTGAAGGGTATTCTGTCTGAGAAGAATGTACTGGTTTCACTTTTCTGTGGATGTCTGTGTTAAATATCATTCATTAATGCTACTAAGCCAAGTCTCAGAAAAGCAGCAGAGGCCATCATCCTTCTCTTTTCCTAATTGAAGTTGTAATTTGAAAGCAAGTCACTTTTAAGGTCTTTCTTACATTCGGACATCTCAGAAAACCTCGAGCTTGTTTTACTCAAATTTATGTAATTGCAGCCACTCCTGAGATTTTGGCTGAAGTTTACTAATGTAAGTAGTAGAAGAAAAGTATTAGAAGTACTGTGCAGCTGCTGCCTGGATCAGGCTTTCAAAAGTGTAACTGTGAAGCTAATTGGTGGGGTTGCAGTACAAGTCTGTAAAACTGAGGCAATTGGGAGCAAACCTGAGATTTAAATGGACATGTTTGTTGAATCTAGGTACCTTAGATTAAGTAAAATCTGTTCAGGGAGAGAGGTTCTCTGCAGATTCTTAAGGTGAGTAGTTCTCTGGTATATTCACTGCTTTTTAGGAGTGTGGCTGTGCCCTACACAGCAAAGTTGGCATGATGCCCATAGCAATCAGCTATGATGCAGAAGAGCTTTGCATACCATCAGTTGAATTGTGGGTTCTTAAACCCACAATAAGTAATGAAGCCAGCCTTAAACCAGGCTTTGAAGCATACCTGGTAAGAATAATAAGCCATTCAGCTTACATGATACTTTTGTTGGAGCACTAACTCCTTTCCTCCTGCTTCCTAATTATTGCAAGAGTACTGGCAGGATAAGAAAACCTGTGAATAGTTTACTTGTTGGTCTGTGTACATGGCACTGTTTTCTATAAATGAGTTATTTTCAGTAAACTATCTACCAATCTTGCTACAAATCAAAAAAACCAATGTGCTAAGGAAGCTGTGAAACCTCAGTTTAGTGTAAGAGATTCAGAAGAAAGTATAGCACCCATTATTGCTTTCTTATTCCTTTAAATAGATATTAACCTCTTCATGACTCTTACTAAATTAACTGAGGTTTAAAACTAATTTTGCAGCTCAAATTCAGGTACCCAAGTTGCTGATATTAGGAAATTTGATGTAATACCTCCTTATACATTAGAAACCCTGTTTGTTTGACATTAGTTTTAATTAACCCAAGTGTGTTTTGACATACAAGACCCCCAGGGCATCCCACAATATAAAGGGCACTGCAAAAAACCTGCTTGCATCACATTGAAACTAAATGCAGATTTTGGAGCTGATACCTTATTTTAACCTTAAGGCAACGTTGATCTGATTTGTTCAAACAATAGTTGCAATTGCTTAGTATGCTGAAATTGTAATACATACCTACAAGCTAATTAGTGATAGAGCTTGCAAAGGCATGTTGCAATGGGCAGTCTTTGGAGACATGATCTAGTGTGAGGCATCCCTGCACATGGCAGGGGAGGTTTGGAACTAAGTGATCTTGAGGTCCTTTCAAATTGCAACTGTTACATGATTCTATGAGCTTCAGTTTACGGGGTTTCATTAGAATAACTCTTCTAAAATAATTTCAAAAATGTAAAATTGAAAATAAAACATAAATGGAAATGGATGAATTATTCTATAAAAAGGAATCTGGTACTGTGATGGGTAACCTGTCCTGTTCCTGTCAACATCCCTATTCCATAAAATCCTACCTCCTACTTTCTGTTCAAGGAATTAGGTGCTTTTGATGCTTCAGGATGTTAGAATGTGTTTTCTAACAATACTCATTAGTGGAGATTACTTTGTACTAATAACTGTTAACAGAATTCTTTATTCTGATTATCCTTTTTAAACTCTGATCAATATAAAAGATTCTTTCACTTCAGCACACCTCTTTAAATGAAGTAGTCATTGCATGTGCTGCATCTTTCTGTTTTGAAGCTAGGTCTTTGAAAATCAGAGACTAATTTTGTGACTGGTACACTTTACATCACTTGAATTACAAAGGATTAGAGATTTGGAAGCATGTATTTGGTGGCCAATTTGATGTCCTTCTGTGATGGGGCTACAGAACTGATGGACGGGGTGGAGCAGTTGACATCATCTACCTGGACTTGTGCAAAACATTAGACACCTCATGCATGACATCCTTGTCTCTAAATTGGAGAGACATCAATTTGATAGGTGGAGCACTTGGTGGACAAAGAACTGGCTGGATGGCTGCACGCATAGATTTGTGGTCAGTGGCTCAATGTCCAGCTTAAGAGCGGTAACGAGTGATGTCCCTCAGGGTTCAGTGTTGGGACCAGTCTTGTTCAACATTTTTGTCGGTGACATGGACAGTGGGATTGAGTGTGCCCTCAGCAAGTTTGCCTATGACACCAAGCTGTGTGGCTCGGTTGATACGTTGGAGGGAAGGAATCCCATCCAGAGGGACCTTGACATGCTTGTGAGGTGGGCTGATGCCAACCTGATGAAGTTTAACCATGCCAAGTGCAAGGTCCTATGCCTGGGTCGGAGCAATCTCAGGCAGAGCTACAGGTTGGCCAGAGAAGAGATTCAGATCAGCCCTGCAGAGAAGGACTTGGGGGGTGTTGGTTGATGAGAAAATGAACATTAGATGGCTTCAGTTGTGCTCTTGCAGCCCAGAAAGCCAACCACATTCTGGGCTGCATCAAAAGGAGTGTGACCAGCAGTTTGAGGGAGGTGATCCTGCCCCTCTACTCTGCCCTCGTGAGACCTTACCTGGAGTATTATGTGCAGTTGTGATGTCCTCAACATAAAAAGGACATGGAACTGTTGGAACAAGTGCAGAGGAGGGCTATGAGGATGATCAGGGGACTGGAGCACCTCCCCTATGAAGATAGGGTGAGAAAGTTGAGGCTGTTGAGCCTGGAGAAGGCAGCTTGGAGACCTCATAGCAGCCTTCCAGTATCTGAAGGGGACCTATAGGGATGCTGGGGAGGGACTCTTTATTAGGCACTATAGTGAGAGGACAAGGGGTAATGGGTTCAAACTTAACCGGGGTAAGTTTAGATTGGATCTGAGGAAGAAATTCTTTAGTGGTGGTGAGGCACTGGAATGGGTTGCTGAGGGAAGTTGTGAATGGTCCATCGCTGGCGGTGTTCAAGTGTGGGCTGGACAGAGCCTTGGTTGACATGGTTTGCTGAGAGGTGTCCCTGCCCCTGGCAGGGTGGTTGGAACTATATGATTTCAAGGTCTTTTGCAACCCTGTGTTATGATACTATGTATGCAGACTCTTCAAGTGTTCAAAAAAAAAAAAAATCCATAAAAAAGAATAGAAAACCCCCAAATAATCAAGACTTCGAAAAACTAAGATCTGTGTGGTTTAAGAAAATATTAAACTGTAAGCATGTATCAGTTACCTGTGAAGATCTGCAAAATCTTCTAATGGATTTACAAGTCTTACACTTCCTTTTGACGATGACTTTCCAGCTTTTAAATTAGGTCTGCACTTTTGTAAGTTTTATGGAAATCTGAAGTCTTGCAAAAATGATAAACAAAACTAGTTATTGCAGGATTGAGATTTCCCATCATTGGTAGAGTTTATATAGAAGTCATGTTAATCTGATATTTCTAGTTGGGATAAGGACTTGTAGTTTGTCTCTAGTGTGCATTTGCGTAAAGTAAGAAAATGAGAGTACAAAAGAGGTACTTCAATTCAGTATGCGAGTAAATTGTTCCATGTAAAGGTTCATTTTGGTTTTCAGCCCCTTTAGTGCACAGGAAAATGAACCTTTTATGCACATTGTGATTTTCATTAGAATGTTATTATCTGTATACGTACATAAATTTTGATAACTGTTCTGGAGAAGAAATCTGTTTCTCTGTAACAGATACTGTTTATTAGTATCAACTTGTATTGTTTATTAGTATCAGCTTGTAGGTGTTTATTTTTATATAGATTCAAGAGAAAGTAGTGTTATATTTTAAGCAATTTATTTAGTTGCAACACTGTCATAGGTTCAGCAGCAGCAGTCATTTTTATCCTTCGTGGTAGCTGGTGCAGTGCTGTGTTTTTGATTATTTTTTTTTTCAGATTTCTTAACTTCTACAGTGAAAGCCCAGTAATTGTTAGGTGACCCTGAGGTCTCCAGTGGGACCTTTTGTGATCATCCTCATGATCTTTAAATTATCAGTCACAAATGCAGAGAAGAATGATTCTCTTGCATGGTTTTGCAGAGGTAACTATAGAAAACATCAGGAAACAGATCTCAGTTGCGAGGTTCTTTCATTTTTGTTTACTTTCCTGTACAATCTCTTTTTTCCTTTTCATTTGGGAGTGAGGGGGTGGGTTCCCAGTTTATTGTCCTAATTTGTCTCAATTTGGTTGTATCCCATCTGGGACGGAACCTTGCAGACTGAAGCTGGTGCTTTGGAATTTCAGTCTCTTGAAATCAGAACCATCTCTTTTTGGTGGATTACCCCTGCCTTGCTGCAGAAGGTGAGTGTGACCTTGTTTCTCTGAAGTAGGTTAGATTAACCGAAAAAGCACCTTTGGTCAAACAGGAAGGTGCTTCTAAATGAGGACTGTGCTCAAAGAGGGTGCAGCTTCAGGGGAAGCTGATGAGGTGATCTAAGAGGCTCAAGAGTAAACTCATACCAATTGCTGGAGAAGTCATAACAGCTTTGCAGAGCAGAGTGTTTTTGATCTGACTGGCATCATCAGGCTGGATTTTAGCAGAGGCAGACGCTTAGAGTGACTCATTTTTCTTGGGTAGTCCCAGTGTTCTGCAAAGGCCTACATCCTTCATGGGATGAGTAGTATCATCCCACCTGATTGCTTGTCAGGGAAAGAGAATCCTGAAGTCTAGGAGACTAGACTATGGCTAGGCAGAGATTTCTGCCCCTCACCCCCCCCCCCCTTTTTTTTTTTTCTTTCTTTTTTTTTATTTTACCATCTGCCCTTCAGTAACCTTCTATGAAGTTAGAGGGAATTGAGAGTAGGTTGTTGTGATTTATGTTTGCATTCTTTCTACCCATTTCCTCCCGTGCCACATTGCTTTATTTTCTTCTGCGTTTCTTACCTATGTTTTCTATTTAAGGGTTGCAGTTGGGGGTGAGGTTAATTAATACAGAGAGGTGGTGATGCTTTTTCAGAAAACAAAGGTATTTGACAGCCTTAATCTCTTAGTAGTTGGTTGGTGAGGGAACACTGTGTGATCGCATTGATCAGAGTAGATGGACTGGGGTACTGCAGAAGAAAGGACTGGCAAGTACAAATCCACTCTTTTGCATGTATATCTTTCCAAGATAAAAAAAGAGCTTTACCTATACTGTGTGTGTGAGTAGAATACTACAATATCACCTCATAAATATTTTGGTAGTGCATTTTGGAAATTTTGCATCTGTATCCTTCTCTGAATTTTTGCCTTGTTGCTGTTCTTTTGATTAATATGATGTTCCTGCAGTGATTAGTGGAGCGACAGCTCATGCATCTTCTGTTCTAAGCACTGCTCCCCAGCTCCTGCCTGGGAGCAGTAGGATGTGAGCTGTACAATTTATCAACAAAGGGTAGCCTGTGCTGAGTTTGGAGAAAATCAGTTGCAGTGGTGGTAAAGACTGTTGCCAGTTATAGTATCACAGACTGGTTTGGGTTGGAAGGGACCTTAAAGCTCATCTGCTTCCAACCCCCTACTGCGACCAGAGATACCTTCCACTATACCAGGTAGCTCCAAGCTCCATACAGTCTGGCCTTGAAAACTGCAGGGGTAGAGCAGCCACAGCTTCACTGGGCAACCTGTGCCAGCACCTCAGCACCCTCACAGTGAAGATTTTCTTCCTTACATCCAACCTAAATCTGCCCCGTTCAAGTTTGAACCCATTATTCCTTCTCCTGTTATTAAAGTCCCTGGTGAAGTGTCTCTCCCCAGCATCCTTGTTAGCCCCTTTCAGTTACTGGAAGATTCCTATGAGGTCTCAATGCAAATTCTCTTCTCCAGGCTGAGCAGCCCAAATTTTCTCATCCTGTCTTCATACAG
>JASSUY010005806.1:12563-33585 GCA_032466535.1 Forpus xanthops | reverse complement strand
TGTTTAATTTCTTTTTTTTTTTTTTTTTTTTTTTAGTAATACGAACTGTGTATGCAATGCTCTATTAAAATGAAGAAGAAAAGAAACAAAAAGAATTCATAAGAGCTTTATGCCTGACGGAAGTATGCCATAGAATCCTAGAATAGTTAGGGTTGGAAAAGACCTTAAGGGCAAATCTTCACAAATCAGTCTGTAGACAGTGCAGTCTCCAAGTTAGGAGACTCTTGGACCATTTGGAGCCTAATCAAGAACCTCAGAAAGTAGCTGTTAGGCTAGTAATGATTTCAAGCACTGTATCTCTCTTTGTAGTGTGCAGTGGTTTTTTGAATCTGCTTGGCTGTTTTGGAGTTATAAATTAAATGCTAGAGCCTCATACAGTCTGAATCAGTTCGGTATCTTACAGGTCATCTCCTTAATTTCTTGAGGTTAGCTTTGATGCTCAACAAAGTTGGTTTTAGGTTTAATATTCTACCTATTTTGGATCGAATTCTTATTCGCATCCAGGTTTCTGAATGGAATTGCCAAACACCAAATAGATCTAACTTGAATTCCAGTGGCTCAGGTCTCCTACTGCCTCATCCAAACCAAGCAAAAATGAGGACCTTGACACCACCTTGAGAGTATAATTCTGGGGTGGATTTTGTTTTAGCATAGGCGACATCCCAGTAACTTTGTAGTGCTTGAGTTTGTTCACCTTGTGGAACGTATTAGAGACAAGCATATTTACCAAAGGCGTTTTTTTTGGATGGGTGTGGAATGATTAAATCTTGAATTAGCATAGAAAGCTATTTGCAACTGAGAGTGAATTTGCATAGAAAGATTGTGTTCTGTTTTTCCACAGTTATTACCTGCCTAGATTTGCCAGCTGCTTTTCCTCCCATAGGGAGAATGAATTTTAAAATCAACTTTTTAGGTGACCTTCAACTTTGCATAAGCTACTTGTAAGATACGAATCTTTGGTATTCCTGTTGGAATAATTTTATTTACAGAAGTTAAACAGTAACAAATTATCGAAGGAACTCAGCTCAATCAGGGTGTGAAATGTCTAAAGTATTTGTTTAAAATCTGTTAAATGTGTTCCTAACATTATTTTTTTAATTCCTATTGTATATTTAAGCAAATGCCACCTGTTTCTGGAACACTATTGTGTCTTGACTGCAAGAAAGTAGTGATTTTATGCTGATGCTAGGATCTCATGGAGGCTTCAGAAAAGCATCTGTACCAGAAAGACTAGGTTGGTATTCTGCTGGTCCAGCCCAGAGCCATTGTCCTTGCTGTGGAAGGTCAAATGAGGCTGACAAAGCAGGAAATAAAGTGATGTTGCAGTAGGCTTTTATCTGTGCAGGAGGGAAAGGTTGAATAACATCAACAACACAGACCTGTTTTTTTCTTCTCCAAGATACGTATCAGAAGGTTGTTAGAATTTGAATGTTTCATTCCCTGTTTACCTTAAGATGCTTATTCAAATAAAAAAAAAAAAAAAATCAGATTGAGGTAGCTGATGCAGTTACTTTCTGTCTTATCCTCCTTCTGTGGCATGAGTAGTGGGAAGTAAAGCAAGAGATCTCTTGAGTTACTTCAGTTTACAACCTGGTGTTCTACAGGAGTCCAAAACTCATGGTAGTTCATTTTATTGGACTGCAAAGTTTGGTGTCTCAGACTGCAACTTGCCTTGGAGCAAATACTGTTTACAGGAAGTAATTGAGACAGGCAGTAGACAGAAATAGCTTTGGTTTGTCCTGGTGCATTCTGGCTAGGAGGTCAAATGAGTGAACAGCTGAGTAGATGAGAAAGCAAGTCCATGCCATTCATGGATGAAGTGTCTATTTTGTCCATCATTAATAGCTTGATCTTTTGGACTCTTGTGGATCGTAGAATTGTAGAATGGCTTGGGCCGGAAAGAATCTGAAGTTCATCTAGTTCCAGCCACTCTGCCATGGACAGGGACATTTCCCACTAGATGAGGTTGCTGAAGGCCCTGTCCAGCCTAGCTTAGATGCATTCTAGTTCATTGTTCTCATTCTGTGACTTCAACATACCTCTTCCATCCTTTATCACTTAGCTTTGTCATTTGTAGAGCTGAGGGGAGGCGGTCTGAGGACTTACAGATTTGTTTTGAAAATAACTGATATGTACTGTTGCTGCATATCATACAGTTCTGGTAAAAAGATGTAACATTTTGCAGCTGTCAAGTTAGTATATCTCCTGGGCAACAGGCACTTGTTTTCAGAAACAGGTAGTGGTTTGATCAACTCCGCTTGGAGATATTCATCTGCAGGTTTGAGCAAATAAGATGAAGGATGTGTACTTTCTAAAATCAAAATCCTTAGCAGAGATTAGAGTTTTAAACACAGGAAGTCTTTGATCCCTTTGTAGGCCTGAATTCTACAGAGCAATTATGGCAAATCTAACATTTACTTAAGTATTTGGTGATATTTTTCTTAATTAAAATGTTTCACTGTTCACATAATAAATGCACTAAATTTTACAAATCAGATAAACAGTATTAATGACTCTCAGCTGTATTCTGAACACATTGCTTTTACTTCTGCTAATTCAGCACCTGCAAAGAGCCACACACAAATAAGGTTTGTACAGCTGGAAAGATTGAAATATCAGGTTTTTTTTCCTTTAATTTAAAATATGGATGTGCCTCTGAAGAATTGTGGATTGGCAAGCATGGAATGAAGTCATAATTCTGACTCCTTTGTTTATGGAATGCTAGGGTTGAATATTACTTTTGCAGCTTAACCACTGGGCAACATACAGTATGTTATTTCCCATACTGTCTTTTTATTCAGCTGTTCAAAAAAACTTGAGCATCAAATAGCCATTGTTTTCTCAGAATGAAAGATTTGTATTTGTAGTCAATTTATATTGTGATCCTTTCTAGTAGGATTGGGTATCAGTGAACTCCTGAGAAGTCTGATCTGTCCAAGTCAAAGGTTAATGATTAATTTAGTTAGGGTAAAGATTAATTGGATTAAGTGGACTTTCACAGTATAGGAGGTTATGCTGTTAGTTTCAATGGGCACCAATTCAAGCTCCTAGAGTATCAGAGTAGGCCTCCAGAAGCACTTTAAAGATCACTTCGTACCTGTTGGACAAAAAATCATGTATTGAATAATGTTCCCCACACCCTGCTGAGCTATACAGCTATGGAGCTCAGCCCCACGATTGCTGGGCATTGTGGCTCCATCAGGGACTAATTTCTATTTAGCAAATATGATAATTTTAAACCCTATTTTGCAGTGGCATGGAGATGCAGTATTTCTTATTGACCACTTGTCTAGAAATGGTACTTTTTTATTCTGTGAGAGCATGGTGAAAATAAAAGATATTTTGTGACTAGTCTCAAAAGCCTCCATTCCTTCACAGAAGTGTAAAGGCAGGGGAGAGACAAGAAAAGTGATGTACTCATTTGTGGAAGGTTTTCATATAGTGGTCTCTGAGAGGAAGTGGCTGCCAGGGTAATCCATTCAGTCCCATATTCCTAACAAAACAGAAGAAATTGCTTAGAAGATTTAAAATATTTCTGCGATGATTTTGTTATGCCACATTTTGGAAGAGATGCTACAGAGTAATAGAAGTCCAGAGTGGGCTTTTTCTGCTGCAGCTCTGCTAGCGTTGTGTTGAAAAACTGCTGGGTTAAAGAACTCGTGCTGCAGAAGGTAGATAAATTTCCTGCTGCAGAAGGTAGATAAATTTCCATATTGAATTATGAATTTTCAAAATATTTGCTGTTTTATAATCAGAGCAGAACAGGGTAATTCTGACAGGGAGCTACATTGCAGGTGTTTTTTTTAATGAAACTGTTAAAAGTATGGTGGAGGCATTTGAAAGATTGCTTGCTGTAGGTTTATTTTGGTTTTACTAAGATGTGGTGGGATAGATAACCATTATAAACTTTGAAAGTCTTTCAGTACTCTAGGAAATGTTATGAACTTGTTCGATCCATTTAGAATTTTCTACTTGTCTTTGCTTTGTGAGGTTCTGCATGAAGAGGTCATGGCAATTTACTGGTATTAAGTCAAGTAATTTGGTTTATTTAAATTGTGTGACATTGCATGTTTTAAGGTTAACTCTCCAAGTACTGTGTTTGAGAAGTGCTCACAGCGAATCTGGAAATTTGAGATAACCTGACTTTTTTGCAAGTCTTAGTTTGTATAAATGTGTAGCATTTGTGTTGATTTTTTGTTGAAAAGAAGTCGAGTGGAAAGTGCAAATGTCTTGGCTGAAACTATTCTTTTAACAATTGTTCAAGGCTTATATTTGTTTGTTTTAAGTATTTGTGACACAATAGCTACTTTTTATACCAAAGAATTCTTGAGTGTGATACTGTTTGTAACTGGATTTAGATACCTATGCTGGCAAAGGTTTGCTTCAATAAGATCTATAACAGGGAAAAAGATTTTTGCTCCTGCGAGTGGCCCTACATTTCATGCTTTACATTAAGAAGGTTTATAAAAAACCCGTCATAAAATCCCTTGCTGTATTTGCTCATTAACTTGTGCAGGATTAAAATACTTTGAGTTTAAAATTCCAGTTGCCTGATATGGTATGTACATATTATATTGTACTTGGAAACATGTCTTGTAAAGCTTTGGGCTTTGATTAAGCTTGGATTTTGATTTGCTGCTTTACATGGTTTGCATATTGGTCTGGCACGTGTATGCTCAGGCAGGAGGTTCCATTATTACTGTAGAACTCATTGACCTCTTCTGCTGGTCTGTCCTGCCTTTATAGTGTGACAAAACCCAAAGACTGGTCAGGGGAAATGCATGTGCCTGGTGTATGGCCAGCAAAGGAAGAGCTTTTCATGGGAATCGGTTCACGGAGAGCACTCCCTGAAAAACACATAGGAATTGAATGCTATAACCCACGGGGGTAAGGTGGGGAGACTGTTACTGGATCTGTGATAGTTTAATTACAGGTTTTAATTTCATGGGGAATTCGGAGCATTTATTACCATCTCCCTGTCCTAATCATGTAAGGAGCTAATAATGCTCCAAATCGTGATGTAGAAGACAAAGTATCATTGCATTTACAGTGCTTTAGCTCAAATGAAGTAGAGAAAAACCTTGGGTTTTTTATGTTTTTTTTTTTAGCAACGTGGATTTCAGTGGTGCTCTGATGAAGTTCTCTGCTTGCCAGTGTATAGTGAAAGATGTGATCATATTTGGAAAACAGTATATAGTCCTTGAAACATAAAGTTAAACATAAAAGTTTTGTCATTTTTCTTCCTTCCCCATTTCTGAAACATCTTTGCAGAAATTTTAAACCAGGCACTTTTCATCAGTGTTTCTTTGTTTCTTATCATGCTTTTCCTTCCTGATGTATAATGGCTTTATTTGGCAAATTTGGATTTATTTATACAAGGTAGGACACTTGTTTTCAAAAATAAAAAAATTTGGCAAAGCGCCTTTCTTCACAGTTCAAGGTGAGAATTGCCATAGGACACAAAATTATCACTGGAAGTTGTGCTTCCTGGGAGGATCTAACACTTAAACAATAGCTGCTATCTATTTTTCATATCAGCATGTCCATGTTAAGTCAGGATAAGCCATCCTTGAAATTGGATGGAACTTTTAGGTTTTTAGTACATCAGTTAAAGGTTCAATCTGGATTAGGTAGAAATTTCTTCAAAATCTGAAAGATTATGGTACTCATTGATAAAAAACCAGTGGATTAAGTCCTTGGAGAGTATACTTACCAGACTAATTGTGGAGCAAATGATAATGTTAATTTATTGAGTCCAAAATTGCTCCACTTTGTCTACTTTAAGTATGTCTTGGTTCTGTCGTAAGAGCGGTACAGACCAGAGTTGTTTTTACCTTAGTGTACCTTCCTATGGTGGAAGTCTTCAAGGAAATTCGCATTATTTGGGCTGTGAATTTAAGCTACTGTCTCTTGGCAGAATATGCTGTCAGTTTGAGAGTGTCATGTTATTTCCATGCAATTTTAAAACCCATACAGTTGAGTCTCTGCTTCAGCCCATGTCTTTTACTATCAGAATTACATTTCATTCTATTATAGGAAGGTTCTTTTCCTTTTCTTGCGAGGTTGTGTTAAATGTAAACACGAACTTGAGGAGTGCATGAGGTCCTTATTACAGATCCATAAAATCTGATACCCAGATGAAGGAATTAAGGGTAACCAAATGGAGGGTAAGGCAGTACATCCAAAATTAATTTTCCAAATATAAACTGAAACCCCTTGAAGAAACGAGCCATTATCTTGATATTTCTTTTTCCATGATAGAGTCTTCTAACATGGTTTATCTTTGACTGCAATACTCATCTTAAATTCGGAGCACATCTGATGTACTGTTAGTTTACAGATGGGAATTTACATAAATACCTAAGCAATATTACATTAAACCTAAACAACGGAAAGCAGTTACTGTTTCATCTAATAACTTGAGAAAGAAATCTAGAAAGGCATGACGTAGGTAAGAAAAACAATGGTTTCAAATCCTGCACTCATTTCCTCTTCTTTTTTCTTCTCTTCTGCTTTCCCATTAAACATTACTTACAGTACTCAGCTCAGTGTGCCAAACTGAAGATTCTCCAAAAAAGCTGCCACTTGGAAAGCAGACCTAGGGTAGAAGTATCAGAAGAAACAGCAGCAGCCTACAAAAAATGAAACCCCGAGCAATTAATTCAGGAGATTTAACAGACATGTACTTGTCCAAATATATCTTTCCTGTTTAAACAAAAATTAAATGCTGTTTTCTGTAGCAATATGTTGCCCTTTTCTTACACTACTATTTTTTTATTATACTACAACAGTATGCAATCCCAGTCAGAATATGGAATATTCAGAAATGAAATATTTAGAATGGAATGGAATATTTAGAAATGACCGAATTTTTTCTTTATTTCAGCTTGCAGCCTAAGGTTTTGATCCTGCAACTTGTTCCCTTTCAGCTAAATTGTAATTCCATTTAAAGCTGTGGATAATTGTATATTTAACGTTTTACAGGCTTTATTCAGTTTGAAAAGAGAAGAGAAATAATTGTGAACAAATCAGTCCACATTGTGACAGCAGTAGAGGAAATTTAAGCTGTATAAGATAAAACTATATTGAAATATATAACCAGTATGTTGAAAGCCATAGCAAATGGGAAGCTTTGAACCTGTCTTGAAATAAGGAGCCTCGTTTTAAGACAGTTCTCCTTTGGATTTACATTTTGGCATGTTGAAAACTTGCCATAGTGGTGACATTTTGAGACATCCTTTTGAGTGACTTTCCAATACACTAAAGATACAGTATAGGTGTGTATATATATATATATATATATACACAGTATGTTCTGATGCACACTACAAATATAATATAGTTGGCTTTTATGAGACTCAAAATTCATGTCAGGTAGAAAATACAGAGAATGCAGATTGTTGTCTCTTTATTCCAGGCACTTGTGGTGGATGGTGTTAATCTGAAATTTATGATTTTTCTGTTTGATCAGGAAGCCATCTGATGCTCCTCTAGTCCCATTCCTCCCCCTGCCATATGGCTTAAAGCTGCAGAAAGAAGTGTGGAAATTTCATTTGATGTTATGTTTTTTTTGAAGAACTGCCTGAAATAGCATTTGTGGCTGCAAATAATGCTACTTATTAAACACTCCAGATCTGTAAATTAGTAACTGTAATATATTTACTTTCATTTTAAAACTGGAAAATAAGGTCTCTTTTCCCAGATCTCCCAGCACTCATGGTCTCACACTTTCTGTGTCTAGTAAACAAGTTTTAATCCTTAGGAAATTTCCTTATGAGTCTTAGGTCCATCTTGAATTCTGATCTGGTAATCTATTAACTTTGGGGGAGAAACTCCCTTGGAGGCTCTAGTTGAAGTTCATGAAGTTCAAGCATGAATTCAGAGTCTACTGTAACATCTGTGCTAGATATGACCAGTTCTAGAGAGTGGCTTGACTGACCTGCCTCCCAAAGTGTGTTGGGAGCAATGTACAGCACAGTCCTGGCATTTCCTCAGTAATGAAATCTCTGCAGGCTTGTGCATTTTTGCTTCTTATACCGCAAGATCATAGAATCGTAGAATAGTTAGGGTTGGAAAGGACCTTAAGATCATCTAGTTCCGACCCCCCTGACTTCATGTATAGAATTATGGAATGGTTTGGGTTGGAAGGGACTTGAAAAATCAGGTAGTTCCAACCTCCCTGCTGTAGGCAGAGCCACCTTTCACCAGACCAGGTTGCTCAAAACCCCCACCAACCTGACCTTGAACATTGCCACAGCTTCTTTGGGCAACCTGTTCCAGTGCTTGACCATCCTCACAGTAAAGAATGAATTTCTGATACCTAACCTGAATCTCCATTCAGTTTAAAGCTATTGCCCTTTGTCCTTTTACTACATGCCCTTGTAAAAAGCCCCTCTCCAGCTTTCTTGTAGATCTCCATTGGGTACTGGAAGTTGCTCTAAGGTCTTCCTGAAAGCTTTACTTCTCCAGGCTGAACAACCCCAAATCAGCCTGTCTTCACAGGAGAGATGCTCCAGCTCTTTGATCATCATATATTTTTTTCCATGCTGTCATTCAGGTATCTGAAGGTTGTGCTGATACCTGCTTGGAATGCTATAAAAGTTTGTTTAGAGTACTTCAGAGGATTTGAAATTGCCTGTGCATTTTTTAAGTGTAAGTGTAAATTAAACCAACAGTCCAGTTCACAGAAAAGAGCATTTATTTTTATTCTGTCTTCCACAGTAACTTTCCATTCCATCTCGGGTTGAACATTACCTTCCAAGATTGGCTTTATGTCTTTGAATTAAGTATTGGTTATATAATATCACTTCCAGGTTTTAAATATGTTGCTTTCCTTTTCTAATAAAATATAAACGGCATCATTCCTATTGTATGTAACATTCAGGAGCGCAGTATAACACTGTACGCTTTAGAACTATGCTAATTATTGGTAGAGTAGCTTCAGTAATATAGGCATGCTATTTCAAGGTGAGGCATTCTCTGCACAAGTATAACAAAAACTTTATATGGTTTACTGGAAAAAAAAAGTTTCAAGTTTTGTTTTTTTTTCTTTTTTAAATGTATTTTGGGGCTGCATCAAAAGGAGCGTGACCAGCAGGTTGAAGGAGGTGATCCTGCCCCTCTACTCTGCTCTTGAGAGGCCTCACGTGGAGTATTGTGTGCAGTTCTGGTGTCCTCAACATAAAAAGGAAATGGAACTGTTGGAACAAGTCCAGAGGAGGGCCACAAGGATGATCAGGGAACTGGAGCGCCTCCTGTATGAAGATAGGATGAGAAAGTTGGGGTTGTTCAGCCTGGAGAAGAGAAGGCTGCGAGGAGACCTCATAGCAGCCTTCCAGTATCTGAAGGGGGCCTACAAGGGTGCCAGAGAGGGACACTTCATGAGGCACTGTAATGATTTGACAAGGGGTAATAGCTTAAAACTTATACAGAGGAAGTTTAGATTGGATCTGAGGAGGAAATTCTTTACTGTAAGGGTGGTGAGGCACTGGAATGCGTTGCCCGGAGAAGTTGTAAATGTTCCATTGCTGGCGGTGTTCAAGGCTGGGTTGGACCGAGCCTAAGGTGACGTAGTCTAGAGTGTGAGGTGTGTCTGCCCATGGCAGGAGAGTTCCAGCCCAGGTCATTCTTGGATTCTATTAAGCAAATTTTTTTTGCCAAGGAACCACTGGGTTGACTTCAATGCAGTTAACCAGAATTCTAGAGCATAAATGAGGCATAATATGAATAATAATATTAATAATGCATCCTAGAATTTTAGCTAAATGAGGGTTTTTTTTAATCATTTTTCATTTTTCCCTCATTTACTTAGTGCTACACTAAGCCTCAGTTCACTTTTGATTATGTATGTACTGTTGTTTGTGTCGCTACACCGTATGTTTGAAATATTTACTTCCTTACAAAGCAAAAGGTTTAAAAGATTTCACTTAAAAAGAGTGTTTACTTTGTTTTTTTAAGTACTGGGAGCTGTTTCTCATGAATTAGGAAAATTTTGCAGCAAATTGTTGCTGGGTTGGGAACACTCCAGAGAAGAGAGCTAGTGACCTTCTTTAATTGTGATGAATGAGACTGCAAGTATACAGCTGGGTACATATACCATTGGTTTTGTTTTTTTGGCGTTGCTTGTCACAGGCATCAATTCTACCATGATGCCAAGTGTGTCTTACAACTCCTTTGAATAGCCCTTAATTAAAAAGCAGACTGTAAAACCATTTGGATTTTGCAAGCTAGTATCTCCTAATGTCTTGGATTAATGTATTAAGACAGGACTTTGTATTACTTAATGGCTCATCAATAACAGTCATGCTTCTTGAAAATAAGAACTCAATTGTATTTAATGTAAGTTAGGTTTCGTACTGTACTTTGTATTATTGCTATGTTTTCAGAATTTGCTTCTTATCAGCACATTCCCATGACATTTCCACTTGTAAAATACTTCACTCTTCCTTCCCTCACCCCCTTTTGTATTTAGAAAGTTCACTTTAATTCTTCTTTTTGTATCCTGGTTAAAATGAGGGAAAAAAATGTTGTTGCAGTTCTAGTAAGAAAAGATTGTGAGAGCTGTGTGTAATTCCTGGGCTTCCTGACGGAGCAGAGGGTCACATCTGACACAAATGTTTATGATTTTTATATTTTCTGTATTTTAACTGTGCAAAACTATGTATCCGTCTGTCCTTCAAGCCCAGGCCCCAAGTGAGGCGGAGCTGTCACTACTCTGCAACCGGAGCAGGGCTGTGGGAAAAGAGGGGAGGAAGAAGGGAAAAGTGTACGCTGGGAAAAGAGGAACACAGGCTGCCTTGCCTTGGCTTTGCCACCAGCTCCACTGCAGCGTCCAGCACAGATGAAGTTCTCTAGGGACAGACCCTGGCTTTTAATGAGGTCGCACTGAGTGGGGATTGTATGGGAAGTAGGGTGTAATACCACGAAGGATTCAGAAGTACTGCACTACTCATTGGTGTTGTAGGAGAGCTGGTGGTGATAAAGTTTTTTCTTGATGCTATGTGGTGCCATTGCAAGGACAGAATAACCACTGGGGTTACCAGAGACATCAGTGTTGCTGAGCTCTATCTGTGTACTGTGTGTGCATCCTTGCTTATGGTCTAAACTACACGATTCACTTATTCTTCCTGTGAACCTCCTGAGATGGGAAGGGATGGTCCTTGGCTTTGTGGGCATCTGCTGTTGCAAAAAGGTTGGATGTGGTGGGTGCTAGGCAAGGAACAAGCAGAAATTTTGACTTTGAAACTAAAAATCTCTTTTTCTGCCTTGAAGTTAGAAAGGTTTATCAGAAGCTTCTGTTACTGGATTGTTCTTTCCTCCTTCTCACAGTTCCTTGCCATCCTTCTGTGAGGTTTCTGATTCTTGCTTTTCTTCATTATTATCTTTTTGCTCCTAAAATACTGAATATTGCCTGAACAGAGAGGATTTGTTGTTTTTTTTTTTTTCCACAGCTATATTGCTTTTGCCTGCCACTCCCACACCCTTTCCATTTGATTGAAATTCAGCCCTGTCCATACTTTGTGGCTGGGAAGTAGCAGTATTTGTGCTTGGTTGCTGAAAGTTGTGAAGTGTTAACTTTTTCATTGCAGGTGATAAATTAAAAAGAATCATGGTCTATTGTTGTATTAAGGATGGTTTTAATGATGCCATCAGTAACCAAAGTGAAGAGGATCATGAGGCTTGATGTGGTTAGGGAAAACTGAAATTTCAGTAGGTTTGTATCTGGTATGATGGTGCTTGGCATGATCATTTCTATTTGAAATTATTCTGTCATTGTGAGTGACTTTACGGTAAAAACAGTGGGGAAAAGGAGAAGGAATGGAGTTATAATGTGTGACTGCAGTGATACACTGAAATAATCTGGAAACTGTTTCTCTTGCTGACTTGTCTAGAAAGTCAGCTGTTTCTCTGAAGTGCATCCTAATTCCCTGAATAAGTAATAAAATTCAAACAATATGGTTATCTTGTTTATTTGAAAAGATTAATATTTTCTTAATAGTGGGTAAAGAATCACTCTGTCACAAGTGCAGGGGATGAATTGGCTCTGTCCTAGTTTCAACAAGTAAGGGTAGTTAAATTTGGGGAATATCAGTGTGAAAATATTAAATAGTGAGGTTCATTGTTTAGTTAGTTTTTAGCGTTTCATAATGGGTACATAATTACTCCTGAATGTAATGCTCAACAGATTTATTATCAGGTAAATTAACCAGTCCACATCTATTTCTTTACCTGATTTTGACTGATGGGACATTATAAGCTGATTGTAAGAGTCTGAATTAATTCAGTGGATAGTAAGCTATGTTCTTGATTATCAAGCTGTAACTGCTAAAGGTTGAGCTGGCAAGTAACTGAAAGACTCACCTGTTGACCCTGAGTCAAAGAATTCACAAGTTTGTGCAGGAGGCGTAGAAATTCTTTTACTGAAAAAGTGGCAAAATTTTCTAGTTTTTTTGTTCTTGGGGAAAAATACTAAAGGAAAAGGCTCAAGACCAAACTGAGTGGACATTTAACTTACCAGGTGTATTTGGGCTAAACAAAAGCTCATGAGTAATAATGAGGAAAAAAGAATTTGTCAGCAAAGAAGGGCTTATAGCTCAGGATACTCAGGTATAGAATTACAGTTGAAAAACAGAAGTTGGAACAAACAGTGAAGTGTTTTTCAGCTGTAAAAGTTAAAAGAGAGCAAGAATGCAAGGGTGACTTCTGTAAGGTCCAGGTGGGATAAAGGATAAAAATGATTTCAGTATAGTCCAAAACCGAAGTAGCAGTTCATGGATGCAGATACAGCAGTTAAGGCAAGCCAGATACTGGTTCCCTCTTAGAAAGTATTAGAAGTACTTCTAGAAAATGTGCATATTTTGTTAAAAATTTGCGGGAATCTGGGAGAAGATGAAGCTGTATTATCGGAGACTGTCACATTCTGGAAAAACACTGAAGAAAATGGAAAAATAGCCAAGAGAACAACAGTTCTGTTAGCATGCCCAAGACTGTGTATGCTGTTTTACGGGGGAGACTTTTCCAAGCCTGTTCTTTTGAGAAATTCTGCAAGTTTTGCTTCTTTGATTGTTTTTTTCCTCTTACAAAGATAATTTAGGTTGCGTCAAGTTTGTTGTGAGAAGCTGTAGGATTTATGAATCTGCATTTTGAGATGAGAGCTTTAAACCATGAAATTCAGCATCCTGACATTGGCAGCAATTGCTACTAGATGCATCAGAAGAAAGTGAAAAAAGATACTTAGTGGTCTTCTCATGATAGTTCTCTGGCATTTTTGACCGTGGAACTGCTATGCTGAATTCTGAATAACCCATATGTCCTTGAGAAAGCAATATAAACAAGAAGAGATTTTTCTGGGGAGATCTGCACCACTTGCTCATATGAGAATGAAGCCCTAATAGTTTTTTTTATGGTTTCCCCTTTCTTGTCTTTTATGGGTTAATACTTTTATTATGTTTCAGTTGACATCTGCTGTAGCCCTTTGACTTATATTTGAAGGCAGTTTTGAGCAAAGGCTCTCACAGTTGTAAAAGAATTCAAAGCTTGCTAATAAATCAGTCATCTATTCTCATCATCTGAGAGTTTGTCCTTTTAAAACATAAAGCCAGAGAGGTGCTGAAACTAAACACTGGGCATAAGTAACGCATTTCTCCTACAGTGTTGACTTCAAATTTTTACCTGAATAATTTGCATAGTTCTTGCAAATATTTGTTGCTGCACTTGGATATGAATAACTCGATATTTTCTTTTTGGCTTCCTTCTGCTCCTAGTGCTGCAGTAAATTTTGCTGCTGATTATTGAATGCTTTGAGACTGATCTTTGCACATTTCTGATTACAAATTTGCCATATTCTGATTACAAATTTGTTTTTTAAATACATGTGACTCTCAACATTCAGGTTCTTTCCCTTTGTTTTTTTGTATGCTCTTGACCTACTGCTTGCTTCAGTCTGGGCCTTATTTAATGAATGCTGATTTCAGTGAAGTACTATATTAGAACAGTATCTTATCAGTACAACTTAAATCTGGGTAACAGTCTCCTCTGGTCTTAAAATATAGTTCTGACCAGGACACTGAGGTTTTTGTTTTCTTTTCAGCCCAGTCACTGAAAGAGTTTGCTCGGCTTCTGATTGCTGTTGAAGAGGAGAGAAGACGACTGGTAAGTTTACTGGCAGTATTATGTTGCATTGGACCTCTTTTTGTATAAAATAGTACACTTTATTCCTCCTGAAGTGCTATTTTTTTTTTCTATTTGTGTAGTAGATGTTAAGTATTTCATAAGAATCACTTGGAATTCTGCAAAGGCAGAAAGGTGCTAGCACAGACTGCGGCAATTTTTAATGCTGTTTTCAGCCAAATACTTTTTGCATTGATTTGAAAACTGTTTCTTCACTCCCCATCTCAAAGTAACATTTGAATGTTGCTGTACTTTTCCTTTCGCCCATCATGCTCTGTTAGTCACAAGGCACAGCAATAAAATAAACTATAAACAAAGAGCTTGCAGTGGAAAGGTCGGTATTGTTATTTAATGTAATACTGTTATTCAAGTGTCATTCAGTGAACATATCCTAGAAATCCGAGAATATGATAAGTGGCAAGAGAAAGCATATTCATCACCCCTGAGAAATCTTGTAGAGTACTTTATAGATTGGACTTGTCAGATTTGTTCTTTATTATGGTATTACTCCCTTTGTTTCCATACAGATGAATCTACAGGCGTAGCTTTGTTAAAGAAAATATAGGTGTCTTCTTGTACAAGTATTTGTAAAAAAAATCCACATAAGCAATGAAATTAGTTTTCTTTTTTCTTCCTTGGAAGTCAGTAATGAATAAGGAAGTTGAGGTAAGGATTAACCTCAGGAGGGGATTTTTAAAAATTGTGAAAGTTTAACTAGCTCTAATCCATCCAATGTTGACTATGTCTATCCTGGTTTTCCTTCCTCTTATGGGTGCTTAGGGAGGTGAGGAGAAGGATTTTCTGACTCAGATTGGAGCAAACATTAATCCAGGAAGAGGCTGGAATGTTAAGTTCTCCTATTCCTGGGGGTAAATAACCGTGGAATTGGTCTCCCTCTATTAACATATTTAACGTGGTAACTTCATAAACATTTATATGGTGCAGTTGCATAGTTAATATCAGCTAAACCTATAAAAGTGCAAATCCTTTTGCTTCATGCTAAACACTTTTTCCTGGTTGGTGGCGTGAGGTGGCTGTTCAGTACCAACTTAAAGACGTTTACCAGACAACTTAGTAATTAGTTAAACAAGGTTTCAAACTAACAGCTTTCCAGTTTAGGTTAAAGGTTATTGAGAGATAACTATTAGAAAAGGGAAAAGCAACGGATAGGTGAATGTTTTATTTTTCAAACTGGTTAATCTTTCATAATATGTATGTGTAATATTTATTTTGTTTTTTTTTCTTCCTCAGAGGAGTCATTCCTTTTTTTTGCTCTTAGAAGTTTCTGGTCTCTCTGTGGTTTATTATTTGACCTTCCCATGTAAAGTTTTACTTTGTATGTTGTAGGAAGGCCATTAAAGAGAGAAAACCTATAAATTTTATTAAGTGAAAAAAAACAGTCTCACCCTTGGCCAGTGGTGGGTCTGTCTTGGAGCCAGCTGGAAATGACTCCATCAGACATTGGGAAACTGCTAGTAGCTTCTCACAGAAGCTACCTCAGTAACCCCATTACCAGAATCTTGCGGTACAGAACTGATACACTGAGCTGTTGGATCCTAATGCAAGGTCAGAGTCTTGGGTGAGATTTCAGTCTCATGGAAAAATATTTTGTGTATGGCTGTAAGTTCAGTAGAATGCAACCATCAGATCATCATAACCAAAGTGGCAGATAGTATTCATGTGTGGAGAAGCTGCTCTTGATGGGAAATCCTTTGCATCCAGCTTTTTACTAAGTTTGAAATAAATCCAGTCTGTTTACTCTTGAGGCTGAATGGTCATGCTGAGAGCGTTGAGGACACAGTTACCATAGTTGTAATGTTTGAATAAGAAAAAATCATTAAATTTAAGATTTTTCTGCCTTTAAAAATTTTGATCTGCCTGTTGGTGGAATTTATTTATTATTGGAATTAAGCTATTAAAGTATCACTTTTGTCAAAGGTGCTTGGTTTTTATTCTCCAGTTCTCTGTGTGCCATTGTAGAAACCAGAGGTCCTTGCGAGGATCAGTGTGCCATGCTGTATGCTGAACAGATTGCTAGTAATAAGGGTTTTCTGCTTGAAAAAATTGTGATTTAACTGTGAAATCTTCAAAAGTGTTTTTTCTCATTTCTGAGAAAGTGTGAAACATCCTGCATAAACTTTGATTTCTCTGCTGGCAGCACTTCAAGCCAACCAGTTTACAGATTAGTGATGATTTTAGAAAAAGTTCTGAGCTGATGGGAAGGCTTGAGACAGGGCATGCGGGTCTTCAAGATTTTTATTTCCTTTGCTTCTGCATAAGAAGAGAAAACTTGGAAAAGTTGTTGGTGTTTTGGTTTGGTTTTGGATTTGTCTTTTTTGTTTTGACATTTTGTGGTAGGCTTAGAGAGAAATATCTAGTTAAGACTGCTGATGCGTATGCTTCATTATGCCATTTACAACTTCCTTTTAATTCTTCAAGTGTGTGACAGTAAAAGACAGCGTTGTATCAGCGCATACTGTATGGAATGGCTGATGTTAATTTTAGTTACCACCTAATGGTCTTATTTCCCTGCCTTGATTTTTTTATTACTAATTTATGAGCTTGTGTAGAAGTGTATGAATGAAATTTTAATGTGGAAAGTATATATTAATATCATAAATTTTTTTCTCATCTGATGCTTATTAAATTCTTCATAATTACCATTATTGTTTTGATGAACACAGACATTGTTGGAGTGCTTGTCCGCTGAATGTATAAATTATGTCTTTCCAAGGAAATAGTTTCAGAATTACTTAGCAAGTCTTCTGTTCTTGCATGAAGAACCAAAAGGAACTCAGTTTTGTTTTCTTTAGAAGCAGCTAATGAAACAAGTTATGAACAGTATTACTGGAAAAAACACTGCAGTGTAAGGTTAAATAAAACTGTTTCACATAAATAAATGTTCTGTTGTCTGAAGCTTTGCAGCCATTATTGGCAGCAGTAATATTATGGTGATTAATGTAAGTCAGTTTGTTTTATCCTTTTATTTCCTGATGCTAAAAAAATTCTAGAAAAAACAAAGGCCATGCACCAAATATTTACCCGTAAAAAGCAAATAAAGGAGAAAGTAACTCATAAGACATCTTTTTTTATGATATACAGTCTCATGTTTGAGATGTCATTTCATGGTGCTGTTAATTTGATAATGCTGTTGGTAAATGGTGCATTAAAATAACTGAACCAAGCAGCTCTGATTTGGGGTTTACAGGTAGCACAAACAGGATAAAAAGGCAGTTCATCCTCACTGCCCTTCCAATGACTTCAGAACAAGCCACCAAGGGAATGCAAAATAATGACCTCTACTTCTCTGTGATTATTAGGGAGCAACAGAGAAGCTACGGTTTAATTTCATATGAATATTTGGATCTGTATCGAGGGAACTTACTTGAAATATTTTCCTTCCATTCTTGCTTAATTTACATTGTTTCTGTTAAACCAGTGATATGCTTCTTTATGTAGAGATTCCTGCATTATTTATGTTTCCTATTCATTTGAAAACTTTGTTACAAACAGAAACGTGCTGGGAGTGATATAAAACACTTAATTCCTTTTCCTTTTATAGTATTACACTGTGTTGACATAAGAATAGATGAATTGGTTCATGCTGCTGGTTTCCTCTTCCTTGAGATTCCCTATCAATTTGAAGCACTGAATGTGTTGTTTTGAGTGCGCTTCTTTATTAGTTTGAAAGTTTACTAAATCCCAAACTGAATCAGGTGTCTTAACTTTTACATTCCTTGCTACTTACCCAAGTTTTTATGAGTCTCTGGCAAGTGATGAATGGGCTTAGGGCTTTTCTGTCTGGCACTGTGAATCAGTGAGATGTGTTTGGTTACTTCAATATTAAATACTTTATATGATAGTACAAAACTTCTGAAGCGGATAGTTGTGTACTGTACTCAATGAATATTTTTCTTTCGAACATCTGCCCCTTTATATCTCATAATGCTTAAGAGAGTTTCTCATTGTTGTGGACTTCTTTTGTATTAACTGGATGTTCTCTTTGTGATTTTATATTTGCCCTCACACAAGGGGTCTGATGCTATCTGCTTCCAGGGATAGCATCAAAATATTCAAATTTCAAAAGCTTCACTTGAAGAAAAATAAATGAACTGTTAAAACCAGCTATCCGTGGAATGGTACATAAAATCAGATACCGAAGGACACAGCATGTTGTTGAGCAGAATTAACCTTTTCCCTATAATGTGAAGTAGGTTACAGATTCCATCTGAAGAATAAGCAGACTTTTATCCACAGGTGCTGCTTATTACTCAGTTTATAAAGGGCAGATATTATGAAGTCATTTACATTAGCATCCTCAAACTGCAGAGCTTGCAGATGTCATTTTGTTTCATATAAGCTTTCTCTTAAAATTACAAAAATAGTGTATAATGGTGGGTTTATATACTTGGTAACTGTTTTTGGTGCTATTCACCTCTCATATGCAGTGTTTGCACTTAAATGAATCTCTGTTAGGAACCTGCCTTCAGGGAGACTCTGAAAGCATATTGCTACTAGTGAAGGAGCACCACCACATATAAGAGGGTTTCTTCTCTTTGTGATTAAGGTCAGCTTTTCTTAGGGTTTGTTTGTGTGGGATCTTCTATTTTTGTTGGTTTAAATTAATTTAAAAGCATCTTAAAGTTTGTTTTGGGGTGTTGGGGTTTTTCCTTATACTTAAGATGATCTGCATATATCCTCCAGACCAATTAAGGAAGCATGTATTATATCGTTAAATAATTTCTTTGAAAAGACTTCATGATTTTTTGCATCAATCTAGTCATTTGGAAATACTTATTTGATAGGTAAATGAGTGTTCTGTTGAACAAGGAACAGTCTTTAGTCAATGGAATTATGGAAACTAAGAAAATACTGCGTTGCCCAGAGAGGTGGTAGATGAGCCATCCTTGGAGATACTCAGGGTTAGGCTGGATGTGGTTCTGGGCAACCTGATCTAGACCATGTCCCTGCTCATTGCAGGGAGGGTTGGACTAGATGGCCTTTAAAGTCCCTTGCAACCCAAACTGTTCTATGATTCTAGTGTATGGGGGTTTTTTAGACTGTCAGTTTAATGTCTACCAGCAGTCAAACTAAATTTTAAAAATAATTGGGAAAATTATGGAAAACAAATCACCTGCCTTTTTGATGAACCCCCCTTTTGAATACTTCATGCATTTCTGGTCTGAAGGCATTATGTTGACTAGAAAAAAATACAGAGATGAGCAACAAGGAAGGCTAGACACTTGGAATTCTCATTTTTTAGAATAATGCTATTTTGTGGAGGCTTTTGCCTGTTGCCCTTGGAAGTTGTTGCAGGAGAGAGAGGATGTAGTCTGCAGCAGTGTAAGATTTTCTGCCGTGTTTAACTCTGGAATGGTTGGAGGAACTGTGCTACAGAAAATTTCAGCTAGTGAGTGGTTTTTGGAACCAGATATGTGCCTCATCTGTTGTCGGTGTAAAAATTGGGAGGTAGTTCGTGGAGTTCAGCAGCACCTAGAAGAACGTTTGTACGTTTTTGTATTCATATTAAGTGTGTATTTGTAGAGTATTTCTTGGACCCTCTAAGAAAATACCCAGTCTTCCTTGTGTTGGTACAAGTGTTTGTGTGACTCTGTAGTGAATATAATTGGAGAAGTGATCCAGCTGGAAAAACAATTCCTTTGGCCCTTTCTGTCAGCTCCTTCCCCTCATTTCAGTACACCAAAGGAAAATGATGGCCCTCTGGGATAGAATTACTATCAAGAAGATAGTAATTTCTTTTATATAATTGCTGTCAGAAAGATACTAGAGCTATGCCTATAGATGTTATCTGTGACCGCTAGTAACGGATAAATGAAACAAAGAAGTGATAGGCATATTCCCTCAGTTAGACTTCCTAGAGAGCACATCTGCAACATGATCCTTCGGTGTGTTCTTGTTGAGGGACAACTTGCGATGCAGCTTTCCCTCTTGCTGTGTCTTGCACTAGAAGGAATCCTGTTTGCTATCTTTCCCTGCACCCCTCAAGTACAAAAATATACGTGTTCAGGGAATGTTTCTTAGCATTTGTGCTCAATTAAAAAAACAAAACAGAGTAATAAAAGTAAATAGCTCACGTTCTGTTGTCATTAATGTAGTTTAACATCTAACGTCTGTATGTATGCATGGACATTCCTGAACTTTCCCTAAATAAAAAGCACATACTAGGCCAATTTGGAGATATAATTACAGATTATCTTAGTACAGAGCATTAGCTGGCTTTTCCAGATGACACTGCATCAGCTTCCATTATTTTCTCAGATAGTAATGTTTAGGAATGCATATGAAGCTTTTAGTGTTACTTTTACCCTTGATACATTCCTTATTTGTTTAAAGTATAGTTCTAATTTCTCTAATAATTTTAATTCTTTAAAATAATTTGTTCCATTGTTATTGTGGAAATGAAGAAAAAATCTGAAGTCATCTATGTTATCTTGTAATCATTTAATTATAATATTTTAAAGGTCAAACTGATCTCACTAGAAACTAGTTGCAACTAGTGTGTCTCACCTCATGTGCGAGACAATACCTGTTGACATCTGAGATGAAAATATATGTCCCTGTTTTCTTCAATATTGCACAAAGTACCTGTGGCATGGTTTAGTGGGAGGTGTCCCTGCCGCTGGCAGGGGGGTTGGAACTGAATGATCTTAAGGTCCTTTCCAACCCTGACTATTCTATGATTCTATAAATCATTTTGATATGACAGAATAATGCATTAATGCAGAATATATTCAGAGGTTTATGATGTGGGCCACGAGGATGATCAGGGGACTAGAGCACCTCCCCTATGAAGATAGGATGATAGAGTTGGGGCTGTTCAGCCTGGAGAAAG
>JASSUY010005806.1:0-12463 GCA_032466535.1 Forpus xanthops | reverse complement strand
CAGCTCCCATATCACTAATGCCATTTGTTCTTTCATGTAAGCTATACATTTTCCCCTCTAATTTCCAGTGTTTAAAGATGCATTACAGTGAGGACAAAACTCAAAGGTGGGATTATTCTTGCTGTGACACTTTCACCATGCCATTACCCATGTAATTAACTGAATAACTCACATCAGGGGTAGCTCTAATGGATGGTGCAGAGCTTGTGAGATGAGAAAATGGGATTTGAGGATGTATGTTAAAATAATTCTAGAAAGAATAAAAATAGAGAGTCTCATTTTACATCCCTGTGTTAAACTATGAGAAACTCAAAGGCTGAAAGGAGAAGCAGCAAGGCCAAAGGGGATCACAAGCAGCAAGAGGCACCAAAGCTCTGGCAGGAGTTTCTGCTAATTCTACCAAAACTACAAAATAGTAATGTAGTTAATTTTCCTCTTTTTGCTAGCTATACAGTGGAGCAGAGTGCCTCAAAACTGGATCACTTTTTATCTTTCAGGCTTTGGGTCTGATTCAGCCTGTCTGAGGGAAGTAAGGAATAATTTCTGCACAGCTGGATATACAGGTTCATTTTATTGGGTCCACATGACTTCCCCATCTATTCAGCCGTAACTGCAAGCACTCATCACCCTGCATTATTCAGTCAAAATTAATGACCCTTCTCCTGGGAATAGACATCCTCTCAAAAACCAACACCTAGATATTGCCTGATAAGAAAGAAGAGATTTTTTTGCTTGTTTCTTTTAGGTTCTTTATGAAGAAGAGCTTCCCTCTTAAGACCATTGAATCCCTGTTATCACTCATTCCACCAAAAAGTAGCATTTTTTAAAAGTGATGCAATATTTGCAATGTTCCTATGAGCAAATAGAATATTTGACATATATATATATACAAGTATATACTCTCAATATCAAAACCCCACATTTATCTTTACCTAAGCAGGCTCCACACTAAAGGTGGTAGGTGCACACATGGCTGTGGTCCTGGCAAGATCACAGTGAAACCTGGAAGCATGGAAAGATTACACCTCCTAGCACAACCAGCACGAGAATAAAGTGAAATAGATTCATTACCTTGGGTTGCTGAAATAGAGCCATGGCAAGCAGGGTTTCATGAGGGCCAGGACATGCTGGGTGTCTGGGCAATCTTCATAGCAAAGTTTAGCAGTAACAAAATTCAACCCACCAAAACAAAGGGCACTCCACTTAGGGGCATTTCTGTCCAATCCTCAGGCTTCAAATGACTTTATTTTTTGCTGCTGTTGTTATTATGATGCAACTAGTGGGATGCTCATGGTGACAAACATGGGCTTTGTGCCGAGCAAAAAGTAACCAGAAAACCTACCCCAAAATTTCTGCCACAGAAAAGAGTGCTGTCAGTCACTGTCTGAAGTTGAGCCTGCTAAGAACTTCAAACATTATTGCAGTAGCTAACTAATACATTAGGTAAGTTCTTTCTACCCAGTCCAGGTGGTGGGGTCTTTTCTTCTCCTTGTCTCTCACATTATAAAACCAGACAACACCAGCACTATTTAGTTACTTTCTTGTAGCTTCAGCACTTTGACTAACTTTATTGCATGAACCAAGCAAAACTTAGAACAATATAATGCAGCTCCCATGCTATCAGCAAGCTATGAATTTAGAATGGCCAAAGCAAAATACAAATTGGACAGCTAAATATCTAAGCTTCAACTCTGCTCTTTCTGCACATCGCCGCTGGTGAAGCTTGAATATTCAGACGTGAGATGAAAGGCTACAGGACTGAACTATATCAAGCTTGATTTTCAAAGTCAAATAAATATTTGTGAAACAAATTTCTACAATTTCGTCATTTCTTTTAGCTGGCCATGATAAGGGATTTAAACCCTGAAAATGTTCTTTTATCCCTTGTTTCTAATTCAGGCCAGAGAACAAGCCACCTCTGAATTTTTATATCACTTCTATTATGTGGCCAGGGCAAGAACTCAATAAGCATTTTCGAACACCTTGAGTTTTTGGAAGGCTTTCAATCCCTTCACAGCAGAACTATTTTCTTGCTCTCATTTCACATGGGTCACATTGCTCAGCATCCTCATATTTATGGAGGTAGTAAAAAGTTGCTGCAAACCTCATCTTCTGCTCTACTCTTTTGACCACATAATTTTTTTCCCTCAGCCTCCTTCATTAGCTCCTCTTTTCAAACACTAGTTTTACTTCTCACTTTCAAAGCCCTGTGCTAAGTCAAGAAGTTAGATCTCACCCTCAGCTCATGAAGCCACTTCAAACAAATTATTTCATGTATTCTCCCATGTAAGTTCTTATACTTTCAAGGAACTCCCAGCAGGGTTTCAGCAATGAGGTGTGTGGGAGGAAGGCTGGCCCTTGTCCAGGGTGCCATTTCAAATAGTTGGGGATCCCCAGGCTGTAAGTCATTCTCCTTTTATATGAAAGCAAAATAATGGATTCCATAACTTATTTACCTTTTTAAGAAAAGAGCTGCAACAGAGTAATTTGAAGGCATCTGAGATTTCTAGAGCAGGAAACGCTGGAGAAGACCAAGGCTGCAAGGACCAAGGCTCCTTCTGGCTTACCAAAACACAGGTCAGGTTGACGTTCTGCTTGTTAGTTGGAATGCTTTTCTGATGCATCTGTTGTAGACAGTAGCTTTGGCTGGAAAAGTGAGATGGATGAACACCCATAACTACATAGGCTATCTGTTAGGTTCGGGGATGTTAGGGTAAGATCCAAAAGATCCTTTGGGACTGGAAGGCTTACATATATAATGTATTACTTTTTAAATTTAGACATCATTTAAGGAGTAATGGGTTCAAATTTAAACAGTGGAAGTTCAGTTTAGATATAACAAGGAAGTTCTGTACTGTGAGAGTGGTGAGGCACTGGAATAGGTTGCCCAGGAAAGTTGTGAATGCATCACCCCTGGCAGTGTTCAGGGCTGGGTTGGACAGTCTTGGTGACATAGTTTAGTGTGTGGTGTCCCTGCCCATTGCAGTGGGATTGGAACTATATGATCTTAAGGTCCTTTCCAACCTTAACTATTCTATGATTCTCTTCTATGATTCTATCTAATAATACAGCCACTTAACACTCATGCATGCAACTTAACTTTGATGTCTACTGACCTCTGTGGTAGTTTACCAGCAAGCTTGTTCAAATGCTTCTGAAAGCCTCACAGACATCCACATCTACAGCCTGTAGGCACCCAAACACATTTGACAGTCTGATTCAGACTTTAACCAGTTCAGTGGCAGCATTTGACATCAGCATCTTATGTTTTGTGTCTTTTTCATATTGCAGAACTGAATAATCACTGACAAGCAGTTATTTATCTTTTTATTGACAGCTCTTGTATCAGATGGTAGTATTAATGCCTCTGTCTCTTCATCCTCTAATGTATTTTGCAATCTACAACTGAGAAGTCCAGTACAGAGCCAGAATTTGCTAAGGAAAAAGAAGAATAATAAAAATGGTGAGGGAAAAATAAATTTGTGAAGATATTACTTTTAACTATTTTAACCCATTTCAAAAGGTAATAAATAGGGCTATTCACATGTATCTCTCAGGAACAGTATTCTATAATCATGAAAGGTAGAATAGAAACCTGAAGTGACTGAAGTGATAGGACAACAGGTAACGGGTTCAAACTTAAACAGGAAGTTTAGATTGGATCTGAGGAAGAAATTCTTTACTGTAAGGGTGGTGAGGCACTGGCAGGGGTTGGCCAGGGAAGTTGTGAATGCTCCATCGCTGGCAGTGTTCAAGGCTGGGTTGGACATAGGCTTGGGTGGCATGGTTTAATGATAGGTGTCCCTGCCCATGGCAGGTGGGTTGGAACTAGATGATCTTGAGGTACTTTCCAGCCCCAACTATTCTATGATTCTATGATGAAGTCAACAGAGAATCTGCTGTTCATACTTTACCCTTTCTCAGCAGCTTTCTCTTTTCTTTCTGCTTTTTCCTTGAAAATGTAAATTGTTTCCCGTTGATATGAATGTCCATAGTGAAGAACTGTAGCATATGCAAGGTGTTCTGTACCCTGCGCTGCTCAGCCGGATAATTCTGTTGCCTTACGAATGTACCAGTTCAGGAAGAAAGCAGTCTGACTATTTTAGAGACAATCTTTGCTATTTTCTAAGATATCTGTCATAGAATGGAATTGTACATAGTTATTTTCTTGTAGTAAATATTTTTAGTCAGAGGTGTGAAAGTGTAGATCTGTCACACTGATCCCAGCTGTTTGTGTAGGCTGGTTAGCTGGCATCAAACAGGGAGCACTTGTTTGTCATGTTAGGGCCAAGAGACTTTGAGTAGGACCTGAGGAAGGAAAGGGGAGCAGAGATAAAGGGCTTCACTAGCTCTGCTTCTTGTTTACAATACTTCTTAACATTCAGTTACCTATAAAATCTTATATAAACAGTATACAAAGTCTTACTAAGAAGGATTCAGAATTAGTGTCCTTGTCGGATTTGCTTTTCAGTTTTCTGCAGAGAATGGAAATGAATAAAATCCATTCATCCAAAATGAAGAATATAGTGTGTGTTGCAGGAGTACTACAATGCAGATTAAAGTAATTGATTCAGGCAACTCTTACAGTTTCTCCTGCTTTATATATGTTTGGGGTGCTTGTATTTGCATTTACCTCTATATGGATACCTGACAAGGAAGGTGCTAGGATGCTTGCTCCATATGACAGTATAAAATGATTACCGGGAGTCTTTAATCTTTGGTCTATGAAGTATTTTATTAAAAGATTTACAGCTTGCTGTAAACAGTCCCACGATTTTTATAGTGTCCTGGGGAGCTGGCTTGGTGCCTTAGTAACATTCCTTGCAGTCCTTGATTGACTAGTCAGCAGTGAGTGCAGTCAGAACAGGAAGTGGTTGGTGAAAACCAGGTAGTAAAACAGGAACACATGGCCAACTTCCTGGAAAATTTTGCTTTACTTTGCAGCACTTCTTAGTTAGGAATTCACAAGCTGGGGTTGCTTGCCATTCCCCAATTTTGAAGAGTATCATCAACAGATAGAGAGGTGAAATCTTCCCTTCAGTAGAAGTGCAAACCAATGGGTTAGTTGGAATGTTGCTTGCTACTTCATTTTATAAATCTAGTTTGTTCTTGATTTCATATACTCCTGTTCACTGTGTTTCAATGCATGTGATATTCCATTACAGGACAGTAACTTCCCTAAGTTTTTTGAGGTATTCATTGAGTAGCATTCTGGAAGGAGTTTATTTTAATGATGTTTTGGTCTTCACAGAAATGCAGGTAGTTGCCATTTCAGCTTGTAGGTGCTTTGGCTTTCCACACAGTCACTAAGCAAGCGTCTTCACAGATGACTGTTGGCAGAAAAAGAGAAGGATGTTTGCACTTCTAAATGACCGTTTTGAAGGGACATGAGTTTTGCTGATTCAGCCAACTTCACAGCCTTGAAATTCTATGCGTTTATCCTGTGACTGCAATTGGAGGGAATGGAGTTGTTGGTAGCATTGGTTATGTGCTGTGCCCATTACTAGCCTGTAATAATCTCAGACCATGCTGTTATCTGACAACTTTCTTATTTTTTTTAATGGATTCTGAATTTATCTGCACTTTTCCCACTTGTATGAGGAAAAGTACTTCATTCCTACAAACAATTTATTTTTGATTTTTTCCTCAGTTAGTCTGATCTCTGAAATAGCTTGAAACCCTTATATTTGTTGTTCTTATCCAGTGTCTTGGGCAGTGTGATTAAAAACAGATAACAACACAAGCACTTTATGTACCAAAGGGTGCGTAGGAACAAAGATGCCTTTGTTTAAAACAAACAGCACCACCCAAATGAACCCCCACCTTTTCACAAGAAACCAAGATGTTCTCCCTTAGGGAACTGTGTAATCTGCATGGGCTGTAGCTGTGTTACATACAGAAATGTTTATTTCAAGTGTTCTCATTAGCATGTCATCTTAAGGTTTGCAGAACATTTAGATTGCTTTTATTATTCTGTTCAAATGTCCGTAGGAGCTCCAGTTATTGTTACTTTGACAGACTTTCTTGAATGCACCTTCCCAAGCAAGTGCTTTTACTTTGAATTAAGACTGAAAAACATTAACAGTTTTGTTTGGGTTTTTTTTTTGGCAGCAGTTCCAGTTTGCTATGTGCCCACTTCAGAAAACTGATGTGGCTAAAAGCAAAGCAAAAGAAATAGGTTTTTAGTGGTTGTTTTTCAGCAAGGTGGCCACAGATTTTTTTCAGCATCACAACAGAGGGAAAAGGAGGAAGTGAAAGCGAGCATGAAGAAGCAATATGAGATCAGTAAACTCTGCTTCAGCTGGCATGACCACCAAAATAAATGCCTGCAAATCTAGCTCTTGCTGCATTACTTGTCGCAGCCCTGCTGTTACAACTAGTTGTTGTAAAGGAAAGGGTTTGTTTTTTTTTTTTTTCTGATGGTAAAAGGAAATTGTAGCAGAAATCTGGATGCCATGTCGCATAGACCTGGCAGAAAGTTTTGAATGATGGGGCCATGGAGACTGGTAGCCTTAAAGATTATTGTGGGAATACCTTCTTTGGATACCTTTCCTTCAGTAAAAGGGTACCTCTAAAGAAACCATGCTAGACCTTCTTCTCCCCCTAAGCTGGCTCTTATGTTTGAGATATTTTTACAAGCAAAATGAGAGCTTTATATATTGATTTATGTTAGTCATATTTGCATTAGAGCAGAAAAAAGACTAAGAAACCTGTATCTGGTACTACTTCTAGCCCTTTTGCTCTAAATTTCTTGTGATGACATATGTCATCCTGTGTCCTGCATCCCTTTCTTCATTTTGTGGGCTGTTCCCAGCAGGCTCATTTTGAACTTTCACCACTGAACAATTGGCAGAACCTTTTAAATCATAGTTCTTCAGCATTTGAGGCTCTGTGTGTCAGGTATTAGTAAAGCTTTGTATTTATGTACCTATGAAATTTCACAGTATGAAATCTATTTATTTTTTTATAACTTTGTATATTTTCATATTGGTTTGTTCATCATTATGCTGAATTTTTAAGGAAACATCAGAGGAGCAAGTGCAGAGGAGGGCCACGAGGGTGATCAGGGGACTGGAGCACCTCCCCTATGAAGATAGGATGTGAGAGTTGGGGCTATTCAGCCTGGAGAAGAGAAAGCTGTGTGGAGACCTCATAGCAACCTTCCAGTATCTGAAGGGGACCTATAGGGATGCTGGGGAGGGACTCTTCATGAGGGAGTGTACTGACAGGACAAGGGTTAACAAGTTCAAACTTAAACAGGGGAAGTTTAGATTGGATCTGAAGAAGAAATTCTTTACTGTAAGGGTGGTGAGGCACTGGAATGGGTTGCCCAGGGAAGTTGTGAATGCTCTATCGCTGGCAGTGTTCAAGGCTGGGTTGGACATAGGCTTGGGTGACATGGTTTAGTGGGAGGTGTCCCTGACCATGGCAGGGGGGTTGGAACTAGATGATCTTGAGGTCCTTTCTAACCCTAACTATTCTATGATTCTGTGTTTTCCTGTGGTTGTAAGGAACTACCCTGAAAGCTACATTGCACGTTTCAAGTGTACTCTAAATTTTGAGTGGGATACCAGAGTGCTGTACACAGCATGAGTTAATGCTGTCAGTAGTATGCACATATCAAAATATTTTTCTATGGATCATATACATATAAAAGCTCATTTATCTCTGAATAGTTCAGATCTATGGCTAAACTACCTTTCTTAAGAAGCATCTTAAATGTTCATGCACGCGCTTATGTTTCCTGAAAGAGCGCATACTTCCAATCTCGGAGTTAGTAGTTCCTGGGCATAGTACCACTACAAACAGCTTGGCTGATTTTGGCGTTATGCCTGGACATGTTCATTCATGAAATAATGTTTTGTTAAAACAAAATACAACTTCTAATTATATTCATCTCTCCAAATAGATGGTTTCCTCGGTACCAGCTTTCTCCTTTTGTTTATTTTTTAACTTTTATTTTTACTCATGATGGCACAAGTTGCCCAGAGAAGCTCTTACTCTGCCATCCATGGCAATGTTGAAGGCCAGGCTGGATGGGGCTTAGAGCAAACTAGACCAGGGGGAGGTGGCAGGGGGGTTGGAACTAGAAGAGCTTTAAGGTCCCTTCCAGCTTAAACCGTTCTGTGATTCTGGCAGGCTGGTTTTTCTGGGGGGTTGGCCTTGTGATCCTAGAGAGTTAACAAATAGTAGATTGTTTGCATTGATAACCAAGCATGGCACATAAGCAAAGCATTTAACTATCAGACTCCCTTTCTCAGTGTTTTATTTCACAGCAGTCACACAATATAATGCAAAGCGATTCCTGATAGTAATAGGTAATAGAGGTTAGTAGCTGTTAACCCCACTTTTGCTGTTACTGGGATTGACCCATGGTGACCTGCAATATCTATGAAGATGAAAATTAATTTTCATACTGGAAGGTAAGACAGACTGGTTGTTGATAGCGTCTGCAGGACCAGGTGTGCTGCCAGTATAACCATACCTGTCTGCTTAACCAGAGCAGCAAACAGATATTAAGTGGCTGCTAATAAATGAGTGCATGTGTAGTCCCCATATTTGTTAAATAATTAAGGGGTACATTTGCAACCCAGCTAGTGAAGAAATTACAGTAAAGATGAATCTAGCACTGTATCCTAACAGTGGTCAAAGCTGTTATGAGACCATCAGTCCTGGGAATACAGTTATCTTTTCAAAGCTCTGATAATTACATTATATTATCTGCTAAAATTTGGTCCAATTTTCAAATCAGCTTATAAAACTAATGGGGCTAGTAGCACTTAAAATCTAATACTGTTTTCGCTACTGTAATTATTAGATAGATTTGCTGAGTCTACTTATATTAGTAATGAAGTTTTGGTAGTTTATAACATTTAGATGATCTTAAGGTCCTTTCCAACCCTAACTGTTCTATTATTCTGTGGTTCTGTGATTCAAATAACAGTAATGACAAATGACTGTGCTTTTCCACTAATTTATACAAGCTTTTAGTAGTATGTCAAAAGTATTTTTGTAAATTGTATGTAAGTAGATTGTACATCATTTACAAGCCTTTTCAGTGTTGTAAGCCAAACAAATCACAATAGCAGAAGTGTATTAATACTTCAGTGTTGCTAGCAGTTTAAAGGCAGGGAACATCTTTCTAAATTTTGTCTCATAGTTTTTTTTGTCTCATCAGGATTTTTTATATGTATATGAAAAAATGACGCATATTTATCCTTCTATATTAAACATTGACATTTTGAGTAATTATTCAAGTTTGTAAATAGCTAAGCATATATATAGATAATGCATGTACAACTTATCTGCTTCGGTGTTTGTATATTTATCTCCATGCTATTACTTCAGCATTTTCAGAACCTGTTGAGGGTAAAAGCAATGAGCTGATGAAAGAAAGAGATGAGGATCCAATACAGCTTCTTTCAGATAGTCTCATTTGCATTTTTTCTGCGTGAGCTCCTGAAAAGAGGGAATTTTAACTTCTCCATTTGTACATTATCAGCTGAACTTTTGTGTCTTAGTGCGGGAAGCGTGTATGCTGCTTGCATCATCTAGCAGAGAAGAGGCAATCATCTGACAGGAAGAAACTGGAAGAGAGTATAGGCTGTATGTCAGAAAATCTTCCTCACAGTGACTTACATTGTGAAATACTTTGCCAAGGAAAATAGAAGAGTCTAAGGTGCAAACTGTGACTGAGCCAAGTGTTGGAAAAAGTAATGTAGAAAGAGCACTTTGTGTTATGCAAAACAAGGGAACCACTACGTCAGATAAAACCATTTCTGACAATTCAGAAAACTTAAAATCCTAGCTCTAGGAAACATTTCCGCCAGCATCTTGGCTGCTTCATTGGGTTATCCATTTGGTTAGTTTTATCCCTCACTGTTGAACTTCCATTTAGGATTTTTTGTTTCAGTTAAAATTTTGGGGTGTTCTTATCTTGGATTCAGAAGTTGATGATGACTTTTGGGCATTCAAACTCTTGTCCTCTTTTAGAAGTATGTTGTTAAAGAACAGCTTGTGTGTCTGCCTCTGTGTTTCCAGCTTCTGTTTAGGAAGAAGGCACCTGCACTCAGGCTTTTTGGGTGGGTTTTATTTTTTGAGAAAAGAGTATATAAAGTCAGTTTAGGAATTCTGACAAGTGAAGCTTTATAAAATAAATTCTGTGGTGAGTCTGACAGCTCAACGTCCCTTGAGGGATAATGTGTGCTAATGAAAAAATATTTGTTTTACTTTTCATAGTAAGTCAGAAAGCTCTTACTTGGATTATTTAAGTGTTTATTTATTCTTCTATTGATTTCCAACTTTCCCTTTACATCATAATGGACCTCACAAGGAGGCCTCTTTAGGGTGCAGTCACTCCACTCTGGAGAGGTTTTGTTGACATCTATGCAGGGAGGGAAACAAGCCTGGCTGCAAAATTTACAGATCAGGATTTGGAAAAGCAGAGAGACAAAGTAAAACATACGGAACTGATTTGGGTGACTCTTAAGTAGGTCTAACATCCAGAGTGAAAGTGTCTTAGAAGGTTTAAGATAGGGACTTTAGCTTTAAAATAAGGACTTTGTAGAATAAACTTTGTTGCTTATTTGCTAAGATATATCTTTTACAGTTACAGAATTACCTGATTATTGAAAAGAGTTAAAAGCCACACAAACTTTCAGATTCCTTCACTTCTTGAAGATTTCCCCGCAGTACAAGAAGCTTTGATTTTGTTGTATTTCCTTTTTGTTCATGGGGAAAAAATACTTTTCTTTCTTACCATTAAGAATACTGTGAATCATAGGTACACTTGGATTCTGATCTACTTTTTCTTAATTAGTTCTTTACTCCAATTATGCTGTTTCCTGTGTTTATATAGCCATTTCCCCCTTGATAATATGCAATGTAAACATTCAAGCTGAGGATTTATTTTTGTTTGCTAGGAAAGCCATAAAGAGAGGAAAAACCAGAAAAGTTTTCTTCTGGCTATCTGAAATGACATTTTTAAGTTCTCCTTTGCTTTCGTTATGATTTGAACTCTCAGGCTAGTCAGAAGACATGCGCTGTTTGTACTGGTGGTAGTGATAAAAAGATAAATACCAAACTTGCAAGCACACAACCAAACTTCTTCCTTCATTGTGGTTCTGCTTGTGATTATTTTACCTTTGTTTCACTGAGTTACAGTCCATGGAATAAGCCACAAAATGAAATGGCATCTCCTACCAGATGATTAGCTGCCTACCGTGACCATATCGATAGTCATTTTATGTCTGCCTTCTAAACATTTTCAGAGTTTGTTAAAGGAAAAATTGAAAACAAAAAAACAAACTGTAGTGTGGGTTTGGGTTTTGTTTTGCTTTTCTAGAGGGTTTTGTTTGGCTTTAACACCAGGAAGTTATTTTTTCCTCAGGTGATATAAATAGTGTCCACACAGTGCAGGTAGAATCCAAGCACCAAAGAATTTCTATGAAGGTTTTCTCTAGTTCACAGTGTCTGCAGTGTCCTGTTCTGTCCAAGCTGTCTTGTGTCACTCTCCTCTGGATACAGGGTAGATACTTCTGAACAACACAAGTTGTTGACAGAAACTCTGTTAATTTTGGTGAAAACCAAAAAAAAAAGCAGTAGAAGGAAAAGTGTATCACCTCTAGTTATGAAGCCAGCTTCAGTCATTTTTGTAATTTTTCATGTATTAGTAAAAGCTAAAGGCATTCTTTAACACCCTATAAAATGACACAAGTAAGCAGCAAGAGCTGGTTTTGAGTGGTCACTTCCTTCTGTGAATGAAATGTAATAATATCGGAGTCCATCCTCCCCATCAATCAGGAACAGATTTATATATCTTGCCCTTCAGGTTTCTGACATTAACTCTCTGTAGTTGAACTGAAGGAGTGATCACAAGTCCCTGTGTAGAACTCCTCAAACACATTTGGTATTTTCATCATGAGTTCACACATCCTAGGTTCAATATTTTTTTTGAATGTTAGGTATTTTGAGTTCTGCCTTTCGCCTTCAGCACCCAGCAGTAGCTATGTTAGTTGCAAGAAGGGTGGTCCATGTGAACCCTTCAGCTGTTAAAGATTACTGACTCATGAAGACAGGTTTGGAGCTTGTCCTGTTTAAAACTCAGTTCTTAGAACTCCACTGTAATGGAAATTTCCTACAATGGGTCTAGGCACCCTGTTGTAGATGTGCAGCTGTGTCCTGAGATGGCTTAATAAAAGCAGTGTTACAGAAACTTAGTTTACAATCCTGTTGATCCATAAGTTGCTTGAAGTAGATACAGTCTTCTTTGACATTGGATTAGATCAATGGTTCTGTCAGTTCTAAAACATAAATATTTACGGTGTCACATAAATATTTTATGGTACTTGATTACAAGCAGTGAGATTTCTGAACAACCCTGAATAACTGTGTCGTAGTTTGAGGCCCCCTCAAACAGTTCTGTGCACCCCCCCCTCTTTTTCTTCCCCAGTCCCGGGGAAAA